>CAJNDT010003334.1:1105986-1293486 GCA_905221615.1 Symbiodinium sp. CCMP2592 | reverse complement strand
TTCATTGGCCCCGTGCCGCTTAGATTTCCTCGGCAATGTGTTTGTCTGGGCACCGAAACCTGGAGTGCGCCATTGCGCTAGACTTGGATGACTCCTGCCGGCACGCGTGGCGTCAGGTACCAGAGACGGCTATCGTTCCTGTCTCTTTGGGCATCCTTTGCGGTGCTGAAGGTGCAACGCGCCTCCAAGTTGCTAGTTCCTACTAATGTGGACTAGCGGAGCCCCCCTGACAGGACATTCAGGTAGATGATCCGGCCACCTTTGTGGACTACATAGCCTTTGAAAGAAGGGCATCCGGCCTCACTCCGAGAACATGCATGGCTCCTGTGCTGACTGTCCTCCGTGCGTTCTACCATCATGTCGATCCAGGTGATGCACAAGAAACCCCTGCGAATGGCTCTGCCTCTTTGGCATGTTGCAGTGATGCATTGATTTGTGGCACTGTGAAGGCTTGCGGCTTGAGTAACTTACTTGAGTGCAGTTTAGAGTTTGGAGAGTGGCAGCATTTCGCATCTGCAGCGCAGCGCCGCCAGGGACCGCAGGCGATGAGGGAAACACGACTGGCTCGACTGAAGAGGGGACAGGAGCTGCAGTTGCCTCAGTTTTTGCCGTTTGATGCCTGATGAAGTGCTTCCATACGGAGTTGTCGAATCATGCATCTGCGTCCCAGGCTGCGCAGGTTGAGCTCTAGCCCTGGAATGGGAAACCAAGCCTTCCGCAATGCACTCATCGGGCCCAAGACTCAGAGGCTCTTCTGCACAAGAGCGATCAAGATCATCGGATCACGCAGCGAAGGCTCCTTGACATCCTGTCCTCTGCACGGGAGGATCTGGCACAGGCCCTGCTAAGATACCCGCTGGATGCAAGGGATGCATCGCCAGCAGCATCAGGCAGATCGCCTTTTGAAGCCTGCCGTTGGCGAGCAGCTCCTGAAGCAGGAGCGTGCCATGGTCCTTGGTTTGCCCGCTGTTTTGCGAGATTGTCCGCTGTTCACAGGGCATCGATGGTGAAGCGCAGCAGAAGCTGTTGGAGTCTTACAGCGGACCATCTTCGTGTGCTGGCTGTAGTTGTCAATGGCGAGGCGCAACTGTTAAGCTTAGACTATTGTTGAAACCTTGCGCAGCAAGGCCAACGATGCCCTGCGTGGTTGTCTCACCAAGGCTAGATCTTTTCGATGACTTGGCGCCTGTTCCCCGGCTCCCGCGAAAGGTTGACAAAATGCCAGGCTCTCGGACGTACGTGTCCAGTTGCCACCATGCTCTCATCGGCGAAGACCAGAACCTTTCGAGCCTCGCGGTAGTACGCTGAGGCTTGACAGCGAAGGGGCTGTGAACGGTTCTGATGACAAGGAGAGGGAAAACAGAACGGAGGCACTTTGCTGCTACTCGTACAGGAAACATGATAAGCATGACTTTTGAATGTGCAATCTGGCAAGGCCTGGGGCTGGGAGGCCCGGGGCCGAGCATTGAACGTATGCAGAGAGAATGCACTGTAACAACACCTGCTCAAGGTGCTTCCGGTCTCGGGCTCGCTCCACAGTGGCTGTGAGAAGGAAGCGGGCAACGTACTGTAGCTTTCCGGAAGCCAAGGACCTGTCAGTTCTGCCAGGAAGGCCATGATTTCTGAAGTTAGCTGCAAGATCCGGCCGGTACGCGGATCTACGATCCACTGCATATATGGATGCTGCATCAGCTAGAGAAGATTGGAGAAGTATTCGTCGAAGGCCGATGTTCCTTCACCGCTGGCTGATGCGGGAGAGTCGGTTCTGGTTCCCGCGGCATCCTGCTCAGTGTTGAGAGTTTCCGGGGAGTGCAACTAGAGGATGTCTCAAGATTCTGCCGACGCAAGGTCTCAGAAGCCGCAGGTGGCAACTCAGCACTAGGCGCTGTGGGTCCTTGCTAAAGAAAGCTACAGGGCAGTAAACAGTGTGAGATAGCATCGAGAAGCTTGAGCTTTCACGCCTGAAGAACACCTCGAAACCTGAACGATGTGCATGCTTGATTTTACGAATTGGTGTTTGCTAGTGAGCTGCTAGTGGCTGATCTGCAGGCCATACATAAATACATATGCAGATGCTCCAACTCGAGACCATGCAATCCTTCCAGGCTCCTCTCTGGTTGAGAGCTTGCTCGAAGCTCATAGGACCCTGGGCTGTTGGGGCATCACGAGCTCATTGAACAGTCTTGCGAAAGGTAGTGATTCGTGTGTCTACCTCGCAGCCATTCTTGCCAAGCTTTGGATTTCCGTACTTCTGGTGACGCTGCGATTCGCACCACCCCCAGCGAGATGTAAGCAATGACACACACACACAGACACAAATGATGCCATCCGGACTGGGAGATAGGCCAGTTACACGGTCCGTCGAATTGCGCCAAGGCAATGTCGTTCTGGGACATTCCAGGCATCAAGGCCGGCGTGGTCTTGGCCTCGCCAGTTTTGATGCGTGTGGCATCGGGAAAGCTGTCCTGGTGACATCGGGTCACTGAGTGCCACATGTGCGCAGCTAAGTGTTGTTGCAAGTTCGCTGTCAAAGGTCACCGGCGACGTGGCATGGGCGCTGCTTCAACACGCAAAGGCAAAGTTGTGAGAGTGGGTGATTCACCGCAAGCTTGAGTCGCTTGACCTGCCGGCAAAGCACCGACACGTGCCTGCATCGCCAGGAGCACCACTATGCCATCCCCGCCTTCAACTGCACAAGCCTGGGCCATACCGTGCCAAAACCGCCGCAAGCCGTTAACGCAAAGTCGTGTGGGTCGATGTGGAGCTAAGGCACTAGTACCATCAATTCCGTCCTTGAAGCCGGGGCGAGCCTCAACAGGCTAACAGCGGCCGAAGCCGTTGCAGCATGTTGCAGTCCTTTGTTTCAGAGACAGAGAGCAGAAGGCTCGCAGACGACTGCCAGGCCGGTGATGATCCAATTCTCGGAGGGTGGTTCTGCTTTCCTGGCGGGCAAATCCCTGCCCAACGAGAAGGGCAAGCTGCAGGTCAACCGCCAAACCGCCATGCGAAATGTCTAAGACGATTATGCACCTGAGTGCATGCGAGGCATCCATTCTTGGTGCTGTAGCTGGCGCACATTTTGCAGAGATCTCAGGATGTCAGGCTTCTCTCACGTACTCATGTAGGCTTCAAGTTAACATAGCATCTGCGCGAAGCCGATTCTTCTTTCTGGGTTCATTCCTCGTGCCTCACGTGATGCCGCTTCACCACGACGATTGAACCACAGGGTTCAAGAACTAAGGCACGAAACAGCTATTGCGATTGCCGATTCTGGCTCAGCTTAGTTTGCATGCTGCATGCCGTGTTGTTTGGAGTCGTCGATGCACTTGAGTTTGTGTTAGTTTGTCCATCATTGTCTTTGCCGAGAATGTCTGTTTCCTTCGACTCTCAGTTTCATCTCATGAGCAGTGTCACGAGCACAACAGAGCTGCAGTGTTCCGGCCAGAGACAGCCCGTGACATGATCGTTTGACAGGGACGAGGGCGTGGCCACGGCGTAGAGACAACCTATTGTAATCCGGTGCAGTGGGGCAGCGGCCGACATCAAGCTTTTCATGATGCGTGGTTTCCTCTCTTGGCATTCCGAGTTTGCTGTAAGGCCGCATCCCTCACACAAGGGTCGGACATCAGGTTTCGAGTAGCTGCAGGCAGAGGCATGCACACCATACATGCGATATCATGAATATTCGCAAGGCCCGCGCTGTCGCTCCTGCTTACGGCATTCCGGTGTCCTGGCCTTGGCATTCATGATCCGGAGTTGATGTGCGAAGACATTCAAGCTCTGGAACTCTTGGTGCTTCTTGAGAGGATTGTTCATTCCGACCACTGTGTGGACGCCTCAATGACGTGGTGCTCGTCCGTCATTGCAGCAGGCTCCTATCCTTGTATGGTGAGGCGAAGAAGCTGCTTCCGTGGTTCGACGGTATGCTGGAGGCGGCATCTTCCAGCCCAAGCAAAGCTTGAGGCTGTTGGCACTCCTGGAAGGCCGACGAGGCATTCTTCAAGGCTCACGGAGAACCCCTGTTCTCATCGCACATGCAAGCTCCCCAGGAGCACGGAATTCGGGTTGAGCGCGCGCTGCATGGTGGGAAGATCGACACCGAGGTTGGATCTTTCTGAGGAGCCTGACGAGGAGAACATCGAGCCGGCTCCACAGCCTCTTTTGCACAGTACAGCCCGCTGCAAGCTTGCACGGCCTGCCAAGGATCTGCAAGAAATACTTGACCCGCATGTCTCCTATGAAGATCATCCTGGAGATGGAAATTGGAATCACCGGTGGTGTCGAAGACGGGGCTTCTTGGACGATTCCGCAGTCCTCTTCGCGAAACATCCTTTTGCTTCATCTATGCGGTGGCCCAGGTGGACAACACTGGAGCCGCGAAGGAGAAGCTCTACTCAACCCCCGAGGACTGGGTTGATGCCGCCGGAAGGGACTTTTTAGGCATTCTCCTGACTGCTGGCGTGGCTCAGCGTGCTCAGGGTTATTGCAAACTGTCCGGCAGGATGTGTGGGCAGTCTACGCAGGTCTGAATCCTATCTCGCCCATGTTCACGATTGCAGCCGCTTTCGGCAACGTTCATGGAGTCTACAAGGCACTGGGCGGGGACTTTCGGGAGATTCTGTGAGGCCCAGAATTCTGTGAGGCCCAGATTCTACTTTAGGAAGCTCGCCTCGGAGGTTGCAGCGCCTAGAATGTACAAACCTTCCTCGCTGGAAGTTTTCTGTGTGCTGAGGCTACAGGGCCCTGAGTTTAGAGAGGTCTCGAGTCCAGAGTTTCCACGTTTTCTGAGGGCTTCCAAGGCCTCGAAACCTGCCGTGGTTCCGGAATTAATCGGAGCTTCGCCAAGACCCGAAGGAAAAAGCGGGAATAGACGAGTTGGAGTAGATAGGGTCCTTGGAGGTGTTGGAAATCACGCGAACTCATGGAAGGTGTGCAGACCTCAGACATTGGCTTCATTGCAGGCCGGCAACGTGGTCTTGAAGCCAGAACTGCTGGCTGACTGCCAGAAGTATGTCCAGCGCTGAGACCGAAGCTGCTGCAGTGCTCACGCATGCTCTTGCCATTGTGATCAGGCCAGCGAGAAATTGAAGGCCGAGCGGGCCGAGCTAATTACTTGCAGCATCGTACCTTCGAGTTCTGATGAGTTACATGCTCTGACCCACGCCACGAGACAGGCCGAGGGCAAGGACATTGCCAAGCCACTCAACTTTGCCTCTTGCTCGCACTGGCACAAATTCGCGCAAGTCTTTACGAGAGCCGTGTGCGGCCTGCACATGGCGAGGTTTTCCATGGTGGCTCTGGATCCGAGAAGCATCACATCACAACTGCACTCAATGCTGGTGTCGCGACCTTAGAACGGGAACTAAGCTGATAGACTAGCCGCGACTAGCCACATTCCCAAGCGAGGGTTCGTTGTGGAATCAAGTCGCGACTGCACTCTGCTTTATCTGACCCTGTGTTGAAATTTTTTTGTCTTGTCGTTGGGGGTTGGCATGGGGGAGAGGATCGGCAGAAGGGATGGGAACAAATTGGGTTCAGTTTACATGGGCCCAAACTCGTCCAGCCATTCAATCATGCCGACATGTTTGAGAATGTTCCGTGCTGCGAGCAAGGTTGTGAAGATGAACGTGGACCCGTGGATGCAAACAACGCCCCGGCACCTCCCAGGGATGTAGTTGCCGCAGCAGCTTTCATTTTATTGTCACTATCAATCGGAAGTGCCAGGCCTGTGGACTGTTTCTGCGTTGATATATTTAGTGACTCAAAATAGGTATCCTGTACCAGAAAGGATGCCGCGTTTTGGACCGCTTAAGCGGTTCGGAGTCTTGCCGAGTCCTCCGTGGTACCTCAGGACACCGACACTCAGTGGGCATACTGGGAAGGTCTGCTGAAGTTCTACAAGGCTTGGCACGGCCCCGGCAGGTATTTGGAGCTTGACTCAGAGCTTTTGCGTGCGTGCTGTCAGGCCAAAGAGGGCTACCTCCAGGGTCAGATCGGCAATCCGGAGGGCGAGGAAGTGGGGAAGTGGGGGCTACCTCCAGGGCCATGATGACGAGTTCCAAGACCCTGTACAATCGCCTGTGCGCAACATACAGCAAGACAAAGTAGTGTCGCGTTTGGATCGGCACTTGGAATCACCAAAGCAAGAATGAGGGTGGGTGGGCTCGCATGCGTTTCTCGTGCAGTCGCTGCAGTAGCGGCGAAGCGCGTGCACATCTCAGTCTTGTTGCTGCCTCTGTCGTTCAATCGAAGCAAGTACCATGAAATTCTGATAGAAGACTAGGGTGGTAATCCAGCGGCATCACAAGCCCATGGATGAATGATTTGCTCCTGGTTGATATCTATCGTTGGCACCGGATCAGCATTTCATCAGTGGCCAGTATGTAGTGGATGTGATCCGCACGGCGGTGGTGTCAGGAGAAGCCGAACAAGAGCTATTATGACCCTCGCAAGTGGATCCGCGAGTCCGCAGCCCAGCAAGCCGTTTCGCCTTTTCGAGCCTCTGCTCCTGGCTGTTCCACCATGTCGCCACAAGTCTGGTACTCGAACTTTTGAGCTTTTGAGGTGCGAAATGACCATGGTCAGCCGCGTCAAAGAGAGCTGTGCTGACTTGGCGCTTCCTGGTAGCAAGTCATCCTATTGTTTTACAGGAAGCTGGTCATGACTAAGAGTCTTCGTGCCGAAACCATGAAACCATGATAAAGGGAAGCCGATAACGCAGCTTGTCGAAACTTGTTTCGAAGACCCAGGAACACGAACTGAGCTGGGCCCTCGGAAGACTGTTGGTAGCGGCATCAGCAGCACCATGTGTATCTGTGTAGCTTAGGTCAGAGCCCAGAGCAGCAGCAGCAGCGGCTGCTCTTCATCTGAGATCCATGTCAGATGCACTGTCCGTGAGGTTGTGGACCAGTTGTGGAGTGATGACGATTCGAACGCGACTGCTGAACGCCTCCAGCTAGTGCTGTTGAAGTCGCTTCGACAAGTCCAATTTTAAGCAGCTTCAATAGTTTCGACCACGAGCTGTACCGCACAAAGGTGCGACGGCAAAACCTCCCTTGCGTCATCTTGTGTTTGTAGCTTTTTCTCTGCTATTCACTTGCTTCAGAAACCTTTCAGCCGACAAGCAGGACTTCTCCATCCGGTGGCGAAGCCCGAGCGGCACTCACACTGCGTCTCGGCCCTGGCCGGAAAGTGGTTCAGTCGGCGTTAGCCGTTCGCAAGTCAGCAAAGATCGGATCGTGGAAAGGTGCTGCCAACTGGCTCGCTCGGCAAACAGGGCTTTGGACATACCTTGGACCCTGGGAACGAGCTCCCAGCTTGGAAAACGGCGACACATGCCCACAGATCTCGCACTGCTGGAGATAAGGTGGCGCTTTTGACGGGCGCTGCAGGCCTTCATTGTGTCTGGCACCTCAGAGCTCGAGAGCTCAAGCTGAGCCTTCAGACTAGTTGATGTCGGCCGAGGCTCCAATCGGCGCGGTCAGCTATGGCTCGCTTGACACCCGTTTGCTCCGAGCGAGTGCACGGCATCACGACAGGTGAAAGCAATGGGTTTCAAGCGAGATGTGTTTGGCGCGCTCGCCGGCGGAGATCCATTGCCTCGTCCTTGGGAGCTTCAAAACAGGGTTCATTGGGCTGACAAATGAAAAGACGATCTGCAAACGCGAACGATCGCGAACGCTGTTCCGCGATGCTTCGCTCTAGGCTTTCCCACGTGGCCAGCTCTGCCTCAACAATGCTGGCTCTGTCCACGGCTGGGCTGGCAAGTCGCTGCCTCGGATACGCAGGGCCCGAGCTCGAGCTGGGGCCATGCCAGGGCGATCTGACGCATGATCCTTAAAAGGCATCGGAACAACATCCGGCCGCCCTTCCTCGCGCGGTAGCACCGCAGACGATCCGAATTCATTGTGGAAGTGCCGTCCTCACCGAATCGGCAATGAAGAGACTGGGTTGCACTTTGACGCTTGGCAAGGCTGGTCCGGCGACTGCAGTATCGAGCTCGTCCGCCCTGTGCTTTGGAGGACTTGCCGGCAAGTCTAGCAAAGTAGACCCGAGTTTGCCCTTCGCGGGTTGATGCAGGATCTGAAGCGTGTGAGGATGTTGTCGAGCCCGCATGCTTGAGAATCGAATAGTGCAAGCTCAGTTGGAATGAACAAACCTCCAATGTTGCGTGCGGCACGCCCCTTTCTTGATCATGGCTGCTGCCAGTTACACCCTATTGCAAAAACAAGGCCGGGGCACGTACCGTACCCAACGAAGCAGTTCATGCCAGAAGGAACCTCTTCCCGCTACACTGCGTCTTAGGGCTGCTGAGCCAAGAAGCCCCGAAAAAGATCCTCCTCGTTGTGCATTGTTTCATCCACTCGGCGGTAAAGCTTTCGCAAAGTTGGAGCTTGGACCCGGAAATTGTTTGTGGCTTTTGTCTCAGGCTTTTTGTTGGCTTCATTGTCACGAAAGCTAGCTCTTCAGAGCTGTGCGGTCGTTGTCGTTTACAAAATTAGTGTTGGGTGAGAATCAAGGTTCACTGCATTAACAGGCTTTTTTTCGTTGAATTTCGATTGCAGGCATGGGGGGCCGATTTCTGGAGGGGGGGAGGGGGTCCCCCTCCCCCTCCCCCTCCCCCTCCCCCTCCCCCTCGAAGGTCCCCCTCCCCCCCATGAAGGGTCGGACATGGATCAAACGTGATCTCGATATGCTACGCAACACTAGAATGCATTCATTCAACCTGGAGCTATCTTTCAAGAACTTGCAGGCAGCGAGCTGGATTACAATCCTTACTTGTCATTGTATACGGAGACTTAAAGTAGACTTGAAAACTCGACCTCCCATGCTGCTGCTAGCTTTCGTGGCCATCGTCTCAAGTT
Organism: Symbiodinium sp. CCMP2592; assembly: GCA_905221615.1. Classification (NCBI taxonomy): domain Eukaryota; class Dinophyceae; order Suessiales; family Symbiodiniaceae; genus Symbiodinium; species Symbiodinium sp. CCMP2592. The sequence goes on along the minus strand of CAJNDT010003334.1, from coordinate 1,284,622 downwards.
ATTGCCCCGGCTTCTACCAGGATTTCTTTTCAAGAATTTCAGGTCATCGAGTAGAACAGACGGTTCGGCAGAAGTTCAGAAGAGTCATGGCAGAACTCCTCATGGCCTGTTCTTGCCAGGCTGGAGGCAGATGAGAGCCCAATGCCATTCAAGTTGGAGATGCTCGAAGGTTTCTCCCAAGAGGCGATACCCAAGCGGCAAGCGAGCCGTGAGCGAGTGAGTGGCCGTGAGCAGTCTTAGGAGCTAGAAGAAGCCTTGGCCGCTGCTCCGAGCTTAGAGACCTTTCCGCCTCCTGCGAGCATAGCGAACTCTTTCCAAGGCGAGGGAACGGCGCCTGCTTCTGGCTGGATTGGTGGGATCCTGGCATGGCCCATAATGCACTCGAATGTTTCGGGATGATCTTTCAGGTTCTGGCTGCAGCAGATCTGGCATTCTTGGCATTGCCCCAGAAGCAGCCTGGCTCCCGGTGCGTCGCGCTGGTCCATGAACTCTAAGCTAGCTATGTAACTTCTCCGAAGTGGCTTGCTTTGTTACAAGCTGCGTGCTCGTACAGATTCTTGACCAGGGATTGGAATAGATGATTGGACGTGAGCAGATCCGTTCTTGACAGGCACTTTGCATGGGCAGACCTTGCGCGTGACGACCGCGAGGCAATTGATCGTAACGTCAAGCGTGGGAAGCTTTCGGAAGCATCCCTCCATTTCTTTGGCCCTTGCTCTATGCCTTCCGCTGATGTCACCTGCGCGGTGCGGTGGCTACAGGAATGTGACTGGACATCGTCAGTGCCAGCAGCATCCCCGACCGAGCCCCACATAGCTTGCTAGTGCTGCTGCGGCGAAGGCAACACCAGTGACTAGCGTAGCGGAGAGCAGGCATAGTACGAGGATCCGAATGCCCACCTTGCTGCTCGGATGACGGTAGTTAGTATGGTTGTGGTTGTGGAACAGGCAAGAACAACAAACAACAGATTGTCAAAAGGCTGAACATCTCATGCACGGCAACAGTTGTGGAATCGCTTGTCGTGATCTTTCAGACATGATTTTGTGCCAGTCGCAGAGGCTTAGCGGGGGTGTGTCGAACACTGTAGCCACTGCCCAGTAATCTAGCTTTCTCTGCTTCCACTTCCGTCTCCGGGACACTTCCAGTTGAGAGCCTCCGAGTGATGGCATGTGCCGAGTGATGGGGCTCGGGCCAAGCAAGAACGCTATTGCTCGTAGCTGCTGTTTTTGCTTGCTGCTTCGCAAAAGCTTCGCAGCTGCAGGTCGGCATACATGCCCCGCAGTGGCTGCGCGGTCTGGCAGAAGTGTGCCGCCCCTTCTTGTAGCCTCGAAGGGCAAGCCGCAAGCCGTGATTTCTGTTGCATCTCCGAGGCTTGCCATTCCTTTATACGATACGCTTCACACCCTCGGAGAGGTGACGTTCAAAGCATTCGATCTTTGCATCTGTTGATCTGTTGGCTTGTCCTGCGATGCTGTGAGTTGGCATACGGCGCCTCCAATGGCCATCTTCTGGCAGTCACAGCCCTGATTTCGAAGGGGCAGCAGTCCGCCATTCCAACAACTGCCAGCCGCCAGCTCCAGGTGCCACTGGACCATCTTCGCGATCATGCGCGTCATTGGAAGGTTCGGGCCACAGAGGCTACCGAAGCGCGAAGGCATCTACGAACCTAGTTTTTGCTGCACGCCGAGAAACATCCACTCCTGACTGGAGCGACACGGAGGAGGTCGCTACGATCATCCAGGCGCGCCGCTCCTTGCCGCATTCAGCCAGAAAATTCTGACATCACTCGGGTGGCTTGAAGTTTGCAGATTGCGTCGTGGCAGTCCGACAAGATTGACATGCAATCCGATCATCCCACACTTTTTCGGGCGTGCGCGCTTGAGTGTGCACGCGAGGTTGCTCGAGAGCACATGCACACACATGCACGTGCCGTTGTTTCTGTCCAGAGCCCCACGCAACCACGACTGCAATCTACGTGGAGCAAACTCCCTCAAACACCCCTAAACCGCAACCCCCCTGAGCCCCAAACCCTGCAGCCCCCCGAACCCCCCAAGCCCCAAACAGTTAACCCCGAGACCCTTAAGCCACAGCCAAACCCTGCCAAATCAACCGTAAACTGCTTTGACTGCTTCGAGCCTAAAACCCTATGTGGCATGGACCTTTAGGGTCTATTTGGCAATCCTGCTGGGCTTTGTACTTAAACTGCAACAACACCACGGCGACAAGGACGACGACGACTCGGTTTAGCACGACGACGACTGGGTTCAGCACGGCGACGACAAGGTCTGGCACGACGGTTACATCGGAGGCCGAAGCGTGTACAGTGTAAAGGTCTCGACAGGAGTTTACGGGTCTAGGGTCTTAGCTCCTAACTATGGTTTACCGGGGTCAGTATACTATGGAAGATCTAAGGTTTGGAGTTTATGAGGATTTAGATGGTTTTACGCTCTCACAACTCGGACATGCCAGGCGACGTTCTCCGTGCTGGTTTTAGGGTCTATCACAGTGTCCTCCCGTCCCTCTCGCGCCGGGAACCATCAAGAATCTGTCTTGTGTATCACTCGTCCTGTTTCTTTCTCTCATTCCCGTTCCTCTTCCTGCCTATCCACTCTTCCGTTTGTCCGTTTGTCAAGAAGACACAGAAATTGAAGTCATGACAGAGGAATAGGCATGAAGATGGACGAAGTGAACTCTTCATTCTCTCGTCTCTCCCTTCTCTCCTTCCTTTGATTGATCCTTTTTCTGTTTCTTTTCTTGTCGCCTTCTGCTTTCAATGACAGGGGTAACACGAGGGAGGTCTCGCTTCCGCCTCTCTCTCTCTCTCTCTCTCTCTCTCTCTTCTCGCTCTGTCTTCCTCTCTGCCGTGTCTCGCTCTCTCATCTCTTCTGTCCCCTCTTTCCTTGCTCCGTTGCTGGAAGGAATCGAAAACAGAAGCGAAGACATAAGATGGAGGAAGATGGTTGGGAGAAGGAAGGTGGATTCCTCCCTCACTCGGCTCTTTGACTTTCTTTGCCCTTGCCTTCTTTTCTCTGCTCCTATCCTTCTTCACAATTAGAAGGAGAAGCGACAAGAACGGAGAGCTCAGGGAGAGCAAGTGACACTGTTCCTCATAATCTCCTCCTTCCTCGTGTTCGTTGCGTTGTCCATCTCCCCCTCGCTCTCTCTCTCTCTCTCTCTCTCTCTCTCTCTCTCTCTCTCTCTGTCTCTCTCTCTCTCTCTCTCGCTCTCTCTCTCTCTCCTCCCTCCATCCTTTCCTCTCTACTTCTGCACATTTACTTTTCCACTTCTCTCGCCTGCTACATTATGCTTGCTTTGATACTTATCTTTAACTTTCTCTCACTCTCTTTGTCCCATCGCTTGCCCTGTTCCTTCTCCTCCTCCCTTCCCTGCCTCCCGTCCTTCTCCCCTTATCACTCAGAAGGAAGAAGGAAGACTCACAAGGAGAAAGACAAGGGAGTAAGAAAACAGACAAAACAAACGGAGAGAGAATCCGAGAAAGGAGCCATAAGGGACGAAATACAGAAACAAAGAGAGAAACTAAGGGGGAAAGATAATCAAAAAGAGAGACAGAAAGAGGAGGCGATGCATAAAGCAGCCGACAGTGCCTTGACCTCCACGTCTATTCATTCTTTGTTCTTGTCCTATCACACTGTCTCATTGGTGATAAACCAGGAAGAGCTTGTGGAGGGAGACGAGGAAGAAGTGTTCTCCTCTTCACTCACCTTGTGCCCTTCCTCTCCCACCGCTCGCCCGCTCTCCTTTCTTTGATTTTCTTGTCTGGCGGAAAAGTGGGAACCAGGAAGGAAAGTGGACAAGGGAAAAGACGAGATTGAGAAATGACAGAAAGAAGAGAGATACAGAGAGAGCGAGGGAGAGCTTCAAGCCCAGCAGAGGAAGAAGAGAGAGGAAGATAAGGGAAGGGGGCAAGGGGTGGCCAGAAGAAGCGTAAGCCAAAGCTACGTATTGAAAGGGCGGAAGCCCCTTTCTCCTCTTCTTCCTCTTTGCTCTCTTATTTTTCTCTTAGCGCAGGGCATGCATGGAGCTAGGAAAGGGAAGGGGTCAAAGCGGATGAGAGAAAGTAACGGAGAGAGCTGTTCTTCGTCCCTTTCACCTCCTCCTCTCATTCTTCTGATGCTTACTCATGTCAGAAGGGTTTGGAAAGGAGTGAAGGCTAGGGCATGGACTGAAGCGAGGCAATAGGTGAAAGTGGATAAGAGAAAGTCATAGACAGAGAGTGCGGGAAGTCGAGTGCGAAAGAAAGAGAAACGAGGAAGACTAGGAAGAAGGACACAGAAGAGGAAGCCAGAGAGTACCAGTGTTGCCGTATCTCAAAGGATTCCGGGCCTCGCGAGGGCTTTGAGGAGGCTTGTAGGCGCCTTCAGACACTTCCACAACTTTTTGGAAGCCACCAACTTCCTCCCTAAGGGGGCCTCCCGAGGACATGAACACCAAACCGAGTATAAAGAAAGCAGGGGGATGTAGAGAAGCAGAGTGTGGTAAGAAGGAGCAAGGAGAATCAGTTCGCGTCTCCTCCTCTTTTCCTTTTTGAATGACCAGAGGAAAGAAAAGGATAAGGAGGAAAGGCTCTGCGAAGACATAAGGAAAGAAGAGCAGACAACAGAAAGGAAGCGGTAAGATGCGGGAAGACGGTTCGGAGAAGAAAGGAGAATTCCTCCTTCGCTCGCCTCTCTTACTTCCTTGCCCTTTGCCTTCTTCCTCTTCTCTTACCCTATTCATCTTCATAAGGAAGGAGAAATAAAGAAACGGAGAGTTCAGGGCATGCAAAGGGCACTCTTCTCATCACCTCATCCATCCTCCTTTTCATTGTTCTCTCCAGATCCCTCTTTCTCCCTCCCTCCCTTCCCGTCTACTTCTGCACATTCCCTTTTCCGCTTCTCTCCGCCTATTATGTTCGCTTGGAAAGAATCGCTTGCCCCCTATTCCTTCTCCTCCTGCCTTTCCTGCCTCTCGTCGAAGAAGGACAATTCACAAGGAAGAAGACAAGGGAGTAAGAGAAAGACAACAGAAGCTGAGAGACAATCCGAGAAGGGCAGAAGAAGAACGAGAGCCATAAGGAAACAAACACAGAAACAAAGAGAGAAAGTAAGAGAGAAAGACCAGCAAAAAACAGAGGCAGAGAGTGAGAGAGAGGAGGGGAGGGGAAGCGATGCAGAAAGCAGTCGAAAGTGCCTTGCTTGTCCTATCTCACCGTCCCATTGGTAAAAAACCAGGAAGAGGTTGTGGAGGAAGACAAGGAAGAAGTGTTCTCGTCTTCACTCACCTTGTGCCCTTCTTCTCCCACCGCTCGGCCGCTCGACAGAAAGAAGAGAGTTGCGGAGAGGGCGAGAGAGAGCTTCAAGCCCAGCAGAGGAAGAAGAGAGAGGAAGATACGAGAAGTGTGGAGGAAGTGGCCAAAAGAAATGCTACGTAATGAAAGAGGGGAAACCAGTTTCTCCTCTGCTCTTCCTCTTTTCTCTCTTATTCTTCTCTTCTCGCAGGGCATGCATGGAGCCAGGAAAGGGAAGGGGTCAAAGCAGATGAGAGAAAGTAATGGAGAGAGCTGTTCTTCGTCCCTCTGACCTCCTCCTCTCATTTTACTCATATCAGAAGGGTCTGGAAAGGAGTGAAAGGTAGGGCATGGACTGAAGCGGGGGAATAGGTGAAAGTGGATAAGAAACAATGTTAGACAGCTTGCCGAAGGCGGCCAGCTCGCAGCTTGCCTGCGGCCTGGCCTGCTGAGCCTGGTGGGCTCTCGAGGGGGGGCAGGGGCCTGCTGAGATGCGCGGCCAGCACGCCAGGCTTGCTTTGAGGCAGGGCCAGCTGGGGAGCCTGGCCGGGCTGAGTGGGTTGGGTGAGTGAGTGGGGAGAGGGTGGAGAGGAACAGGGAGAAGAGGGTGGGTGGAGAGAGGAGGTAGAGGGAGCGAGGGGTGGGAAGAGGGAGGTAAAGGCAGGTAGAAAGAGGAGCAGAGTGAGATGGCAATCAAGAAGGGTTACGGGTGAATGAAGAAGCGCGGATGAGGGGAGGGCGGGTGGACAAAGGGAGGGGAAGAGGAGGGAGTGGGGAGATGGGTGGAGAGGTAGAGGGAGTGGAGGGTGGGTGCGTTCTTTGGATTGTATAGTCTAAGGGTTTTCTACCAAGGGTTCCATATCAGGGATCTGTACAGAGGATCTATAGATTTCTATAAGGAGTATATAAAGACTGTGTATGAGGGCGCCATATAATCGATCTTTCAAAGATTTTTTTTATAAAGGATTCCATTTGTGGGAAACATAAGCGGTTCCTACAAATTCTTTATCTCGAGGATCTGTAAGGTTTACATATCTATGAAGCTTTTCTATATGGGCTCTATAGACCCCATAAGACAAATTAAAAAGTGATGAATGTGATAAGAAGATGATAAGAAGATGAGTGGATGGGAGAAAAAGTGATGGGAGGTGAGGAGACATGGGATGGGAAGGGAAGGAATGAGTTAGGAGTGGGGGAGGTAGGAGGCAAGTGAGAGGGACAGGGTGGATCATTTACAAACGCGTTTAGAGGGACGCTCCTTGCGATGTGTGATTTTTGGCTCTGAGTTCTTACAAAGCCTGAGAGGGGCACACCCCTTGCGATTTGTGATTTTTGAACTTACTTGTCATGAAAACCTTTTGGGTACACCCCTTAAGATCTGTGGTTTTGGGATCTGAGTTTTCACAAAACCTTAGGGGGATATTTAAGAAGGAGAGAAGGGAGGGTGGGGGAGGGTGGAGATTCCAGGAGAGAGAAAGGGGAAGAGGAGAGGTAGAGGGAGTGGAGGTGGGGGAGAGTGAGGAAGGTGAGGGGAGGGGGTAGTGGGAGGGATAGGGAGAGGGAGGGAGGGGTATGGGAGGAGGACGAGGGATGAGGAGGAGGAAGACAGTGAAGATGATGAGGTGGATGATAAAGAGGGCGGGGGTGGAGTGAGGTGTGTGGTGGGATGGGACGGGGTGGGTGGGCACGGCTGCCTGCTTCCGCACGCCCAGCCTTCCCTGCCCGAGCCGCGACCGAGCAGAAAGCATGTAAATATCGCGCTATAACAAGGGCTAGGGATTTCACACATCTGCTGGCAAAATCTGGCGGTGGTCCAGCAAAACACCTGTAAATACCGCATGAAAACAAGGGCTAGGGATTTCACACATCTGCTGGCAAAATCTGGCGGAAGTGACCTGTGCTCGAACAAAACACATGTAAATACCGCGTGAAGACAAGGACTAGGGATTTCACACATCTGCTGGCAAAATCTGGCGGAAGTGACCTGTGGTCCAGCAAAACACCTGTAAGTACCGCTTGAAAACAAGGGCTAGGGATTTCACACATCTGCTGGCAAAATCTGGCGGAAGTGACCTGTGCTCGAACAAAACACATGTAAATACCGCGTGAAGACAAGGACTAGGGATTTCCCACATCTGTTGGCAAAATCTGGCGGAAGTGACCTGTGATCCAGCAAAACACCTGTAAATACCGCGCTAAAACAGGGGCTACGGATTTCACACATCTGCTGGCAAAATCTGGCGGAAGTGACCTGTGCCCGAACAAAACACCTGTAAATACCGCGTGAAAACAAGGACTAGGGATTTCACACATCTGCTGGCAAAATCTGGCGGAAGTGACCTGTGATCCAGCAAAACACCTGTAAATACCGCGCTAAAACAGGGGCCAGGGATTTCACACATCTGCTGGCAAAATCTGGCGGAAGTGACCTGTGGTCCACCAAAACACCTGTAACTCAGATACGAAAACCATAGATCGCAAGGGGTGTCACCCTAAGGGTTTTTGTAATAAATATGTTTCAAAAACACAAATCGCAAGGGGTGTCCCCCTAATTAATTGAGGTTTTGTAAGAACTCCATTACTAGAATCACAGATCGCAATGAGTGTCCCCCTAAAGGCTTTTTCAACAAATAGGTTCCAAAATCACAAATCGCAAGGGGTGTCACCGCAAGGCAGGGTGGGAGAAGCGGGGGAGAGGCATGGGGTTAAGGGCAGGGGGCTGGGACCCTTTTTCGGGCTTGGGCTGGGGTTGGGCAGGGCTGGTAAGCTTGGAGTGGAGGCGGGCTGGGGGGGGATTGTGGGGGCCGGGGCTGGGGCTGAGGGCTGGGGCTGGGGGCTGGAACTGGGGGCTCGCGGATTATACAGGCTTTCTGCTCGATCAGAGATCACTTCCGCCAGATTTTGCCAGCAGATGTGTGAAATCCTTAGCCTTGGTTTTGACGCGGTATTTCAAGCTTTCTGCGTGATCACCGATCACTTCCGTCAGATTTTGCCAGCGAATGTGTGAAATCCCGAGCCCTTGTTTTAACGCGGTATTTACAGGCTTTCTGCGCGATCACCGATCACTTCCGCCAGATTTTACCAGCGGATGTGTGAAATCCCAAGCCCTTGTTTTAACGCGGTATTTACAGGCCTTCTGCTCGATCACGGATCACTTCCGCCAGATTTTACCAGCGCATGTGTGAAATCCCTAGCCCTTGTTTTGCAACGGAAAGCTGCTAAACCCGTGCTCGGTTTTAGTGTGGTATTTACAGCACTTTGACAAGGTCGCAGCCCGATCGCACCAAATTTTGTCACACAAAGTTGCTAAAACCCTGCTCGGTTTTAGTGTGGTATTTACAGCACGTTGACAAGGTCGCAGCCCGATCGCACCAAATTTTGTCACGCAAAGTTGCTAAACCTCTGCTCTTCAACTTAGCGCTTTTCGGATTCGGCTGGGGCGGCTCTTTCTTGGTGGCGGCTTCGGGCGGGCTGGGCCTTGTTCTGGGCTGGTGTCTCTGAGGGGAGCGGTGGGCTGGGGCTGCAGGCTGGGGCTGGGGAACTGGGCGGGAGGAGGCAGATGGGCAAGGCAAGTCACCGGGCTGGGACTGGGCTGGGGGGATAGGGGCAAAGGCAGGGGGCAGGGAGCAGGGGCGGGCGGCTGGGGCTGGGCTGGGGGGAGAGGGCGGGGAGGGAGAGCTGGCGGAGGCGGGCGGCTGGAGCTGGGCTGGCGGTAAAGGGAAGGAGCAAAAACCGGTGTGGGGCAGAGAGAAAGAGCTGGCTGGGGCTGGGGGTGGAGGCTGGTGGGGGCGGGCGGCTGGGGCTGGGCTGCGAGCTGGCTGGGTCAGGGGGCTGGAGCTAGAGGCTGGGGGCTGGGTGGAGGCCACCGACACCTATTTAAATTTTTAAAAATCTTTAAAATCTTTAAAATCTTTAAAATCTGAAAAGCTTGGTTTTCAAAAATTAAAGATTTTGAAGATTTTAAAAGCCTTTAAAATCTTTAAAATCTTTAAAATCTGAAAAGCTTGGTTTTCAAAAATTAAAGATTTTAAAGATTTTAAAAGCCTTTAAAATCTTTAAAATCTTTAAAATCTGAAAAGCTTAGGTTTTTAAAATTTCAAAGATTTTAAAGATTTTAATTTTTTTCAAAATTTTAAATCGTTAGGTCTGGGCTCCAGGCCACCGACACCTATTTAAAATTTTAAAAATCTTTAAAATCTTTAAAATCTTTAAAATCTTTAAAATCTGAAAAGCTTGGTTTTCAAAAATTAAAGATTTTAAAGATTTTAAAGATTTTTAAAATTTTAAATATGTGTCGGTGGCCTGGAACCCAGACCTAACGATTTAAAATTTTAAAAATCTTTAAAATCTTTAAAATCTTTAAAAACTGAAAAGCTTGGTTTTCAAAAATTAAAGATTTTAAAGATTTTAAAAGCTTTTAAAATCTTTAAAATCTTTAAAATCTTTAAAATCTGAAAAGCTTGGTTTTCAAAAATTAAAGATTTTAAAGATTTTAAAGATTTTTAAAATTTTAAATAGGTGTCGGTGGCCTGGAACCCAGACCTAACGATTTAAAATTTTAAAAATCTTTAAAATCTTTAAAATCTTTAAAATCTGAAAAGCTTGGTTTTCAAAAATTAAAGATTTTAAAGATTTTACAAGCTTTTAAAATCTTTAAAATCTGAAAAGCTTGGTTTTCAAAAATTAAAGATTTTAAAGATTTTAAAGATTTTTAAAATTTTAAATCGTTAGGTCTGGGCTCCAGGACACCGACACCTATTTAAAATTTTATAAATCTTGAAAATCTTTAAAATCTGAAAAGCTTGGTTTTCAAAAATTAAAGATTTTAAAGATTTTAAAAGCTTTTAAAATCTTTAAAATCTTTAAAATCTGAAAAGCTTGGTTTTCAAAAATTAAAGATTTTTAAAATTTTAAAACGTTAGGTCTGGGCTCCAGGCCACCGACACCTATTTAAAATTTTAAAAATCTTTAAAATCTTTAAAATCTTTAAAATCTGAAAAGCTTGGTTTTCAAAAATTAAAGATTTTAAAGATTTTAAAAGCCTTTAAAATCTTTAAAATCTTTAAAATCTGAAAAGCTTGGTTTTCAAAAATTAAAGATTTTAAAGATTTTAAAGAGTTTAAAATTTTAAATCGTTAGGTCTGGGCTCCAGGCCACCGACACCTATTTAAAATTTTAAAAATCTTTAAAATCTTTAAAATCTGAAAAGCTTGGTTTTCAAAAATTAAAGGTTTTAAAGATTTTAAAAGCCTTTAAAATCTTTAAAATCTGAAAAGCTTGGTTTTCAAAAATTAAAGATTTTAAAAGCATCTGAAATCTTTAAAATCCTTAAAATCTGAAAAGCCTGAATTGATATAGTATTGATAAACAAAGCAAAGCCATACGTCAAATAGACCCTAAAGGTCCTACGTACTTAGTAGTATAGGGCCCCAAATGTAGGGGATCTACTTTCTAGATCCTCCCGGGGGTCTGGGTAGGGCAAGCGGCTCCAGAACCTCCAACCCGAGAGTTGGAATGGCATTCTAACCTAAACCCTAAACCCTAAGGCCCTAAACCCTAAGGCCCTAAACCCTAAACCCTAAACCCTAAGGCCCTAAACCCCTAAACCCTAAACCCTAAGACCCTAAACCCTAAACCCTGAGGCCCGAAGGCCCTAAACCCTCAAACCCTAAACCGCCGTGTGTTTCTTTGGACCGTCCTTTAGGATGTCCTTAAGGAAGGGTGGTCCAAGGTAGGTAACCTAGTAATCCCCATTATTCCCCAATACTCCCTAAGCTTCCCTAAGGTTCCCCAAAGCTCCCTAGTACCCTCCCCCCTTGAACCACCCCCCCCTTAAGGATCCTATAAGTCATGATTCGGTTCACCCAGCTCGCACTCAAGCCCGGCTTCAGCCCCCAAGCTGCCCTGTCCCCTGAAACCCTAACGGTTCATGATATAAATCCTGGGGTTCCTTTAAAGGGATCTATAAGGGGTACCTTTAAGGGGCTCCTTTAAGGGATCTATAGGGTTTTAGGGTTTAGGGATATAAATCCTGCATTACCCATAATAAGGAATATACCATAATTCCCATAGTTTCGGGTCCTTAAGGTAATGCAGGATTCACATCATCAACAGTAAGCGCCTACTAAACTCTGAACCCTAGACCCCAAAACCCTGAACCCTGAACCCTTGCTCCTAAACTCTAAACCCCCAACCCAAGACCCTAAACCCCTAAACCCCTAAACCCTAGTAGCCCCTAAAAGCGGGTCATGGCCTCGTAGTCTTCTGTAGTGCGCTCCGGCCTCGGGGGCTTTAAAAAAGAGCATCGAGCAAGAAAGGGGCGGGGAAGGCAGTGGTTTAGGGTACAGGGTTTAGGGTGTAGGGCTTAGGGTTTAGGGTTTAGGGTTTAGGGTTTAGGGAGCCAGAAAGTTGAAACCCTAAACCCTAAACCCTCTAATTTACCTTAAAGGGGATACGATAATGATATTCCAATTTTTGGGTTTAGGGGTTTAGGGTGTAAGGTGTAGGGTTGAGAGTTTAAAGTAAAGGCCAGAAAGTTGGAATATGATTATCCTAACCCTTCTATGGTAAGTTATAAGGTATCCTAGCCTGAAACCATATTCCAACTTTCTGGAGTTCCCTTTAGGGTCTAGGGTTTAGGGTTTAGGATAGCTGCCAAAAATATGGTCCCTTCTTGGGATACCTTATTAAATATTAGGTGCCGTATGAATTTAGGGACCCGAGAAGGGACCCTAGTTTTGACAACCACCCATGAGGTTTAGGGTTAGAAGGGTTTAGGGTTAGAAGGGTTTTGGGTTTAGGGTTAGAAGGGTTTTGGGTTTAGGGTTGGAAGGGTTTTGGGTTTAGGGGTTTAGGGGTTTAGGGTTAGAAGGGTTTAGGGTAGCAGCAAGGCTGGAAGGCTGGCCCTACTCCCTCAACTCTTGGTTCCCGGCTGTAGGTTTGGGTTTAATTGGAGGTCTAAGGTTTAGGGACAAGGGTTTAGGGTTTGGGGATTTTAGGGTTCAGGGTTTGGGGATTAGGGTTTAGGGTTTGGGGATTGGGGATAGGGTTTGGGGTTTGGGGATTAAGGCTTAATTCGAGATCTTTTGGGTTAGGTTTAGGGCCTCAAGAGGTGGGATGAAGGTAGGGGTGAGGATCCCTTATGCAAGAACTCGCTCTAGGATGCAGGGCATTTCCTAACGAGGTGCCAGTTTCCGAAAATTAGGGTGCCTTATTTTGGGGTCTCTATCATAAGGATCCTGCTATTTAGGGTACTATATTAGGGTCCCCTAGATATGGGGAATACTTCCCTAAGTCATCATAGCAATTCCGAACAGAGAAACCCCCCAGTCTACTATATCGGTACATAGGACCCTTTGGGTTAGGGTTTAGGGTTTAGGGTTTAGGGTTTAGGGTTTAGGGTTTAGGGTTTAGGGTTTAGGGTTTAGGGTTTAGGGTTTAGGGTGATGATTCATGCTAAGATGGCGTACCTCACACAGGGATGTGTGGGTGCAGGCGTTTTCGTGTTGAGAGAGGGCGTCCAAAAGCACAGGAGCAGGTGAGCCTTCTCACGTAGAGAATTTCAATGAGCTTAAGGTCGAAGCCGAAGGCCAGCACATTCCTCTGAATCCTTACCTACATGTCCGCTAGTGTTCCTTTATCGAGAACGTTCGCAGCGGCTTGCAATACGCACACAGACTGGCGAATGTTGTCAAAAGCGGCAATGATGCTTTCGCCCTCTGCACCGCCCTCTGCTGCGGTGCCTATACGACGGCGTTTTGCACAAAAAAACCATCCTTTTTCCTAGTACTCGGTGAAACCGGTTGTTCTCTGTACCCGCCCACTGCCCCTACTTGTAGGGTATCATGGGGAACTAAAGGTTAACCTTTTTGGATATATAGGGATTATATAGGGACTATACTACCCCAAAAAAGGTTAAAGGTTACCTACTCTAGTACTAGGACTGTGATGATACACAGGCGCACCCAGTTTTGGGTGGCAACGGTACCAAGGCGTTGGGTGGGAAATTAGGGTTTAGGGCTTAGGGTGGGGCTTAGGCTAGGATGCCCAGTGACCTAGGAAGAAAAAGGGCTCCCTGTTTGGTATTGGGTAACTTAAAAGGAGCCTAGGACTACAAAAAGGGAATACGGGTACTACTAGGCATCCAAGTAGGGCTTCGGGTTTAGGGTTTCGGGTTTTGGGTTCTCTGGCTGCACATACTCTTTCGGATACTGGGGTATGTGCAGAGGTCCCAGACCCCGAAACCCCTAAACCTCTGACATGCAAAGGCCATATCTTTTTAACTATACCCCGCCCTTAGAACCATTATAAAAACTAATATATTTAATATTCTCTTGGGTTTTATATGTTTATATGAGCGAAAACAAAAAACCCTAAGGAGACTACAGGTAATCGGCTGAGCCTGAAGCTTTGCTTCCGAATTTCAAGGCCACCGTCTCCCAGCTGACCTTCTTGTGTTTACGGGCCCTTCCTCCGCCTGTCAAGCCCGGAAGTTTGGGATTTAAGGTCTTGGGACAGGGAATTGAGTTCAAGGTGTTACGGCTCAGGGTTGAAAGTCTTCAACCCCAATAAACCACGGAAATACAAGGATAAACTTTCCGATTCCTACTAAACTATAAGAACCCCAAAAGTTTAAAGGTCGGGTATTGGGGAGCTAGGAAGTCTGCAACCCCAATGCCAAGCACGAGTACCCAAGTTCTCAATACCCTGCTCACCCAACAACCCAGATCACGAGTCCGACCAAAACCTAGACCCTGAACCCGAAAGCCTAAGGCCCTATACCTTAAAGCCCCGAAGAACCTACATTTCTAAGGACTTATATAAAGAATTCATAATAAGGAACCCTGAAAAGGTAGGCTATTCAGGGTTAAAGTAAACCTTCAAGCCCCCGACCCTGAAGCCCTAAACCCTGCAGCCTTAGACCGTGCTCTCTGCCAGGGCTGTTTCGGTCGGAAGGGACCAAACTCTGAGTGCGACACAAGTCCAGGTCCGTGAAAACAATGTTGTCATACATGTACCTGGTTCGATTTATTTTAATCCAGGTGTCAAGTGTCTTAATGGTTGGCAGATCGTACTATATGGTTAAATACATGATTAGAGTAGGGACTACATTATGGCTTTACTTTAGGTTCAGGGATGGTTTGGTTCGGAAAATTGGGTAGCCCAATACAGACACGCGTATGATAGGATGCTTAATCGAAGGGCGCTGAGCCCTCGCTGGCATTATCAACCCCCAAGCTTTAGGGGCTTTAGGGTTTTGGGGGTTTAGCGGGTGAGGCTTTAGCGTTCAAGCGGTTACATGATGCAGTTGGCACGAAGCCCAAGTTGCCCAAGCTCCAAATACTGAAAGGATGGGCTTAATTAGGAGCTAGGCTAAGTAAGGCAACTTATAGCCGTAATTGCTGACAACTTCAATCAGAGTACATGTAAGCTTACCTACCAAGTCCCCGGATCTTCCAAGTTGCGTTGTCGCTTCTACAACGACTTCCAAGACTGCTACTGCTGGTTGTAGCAGCTTGTCGCATCATTCATTCTTCAATGTTGTGATCACGCCCTCATGCTCACGGCGATGTGCAATTGCAAGTTCTGCAGCACCTTAAGCTCATGCTTGTAGTGTTAAAAAGCAAGACAATAGCACCCATCACAGCTTCCAAAATAGCAACGTGAATTGAGTATGACTGGAACCATAAGCCATCGAACCACGAGTCATCATAACAAGCGGCATTTCAGCAATCCGAGTAAGCAATCACTAGTTAGTCCTGAACTCAACCCTATACCCTAACCGGAAGACACCAAACGCTTGTAGCACCCTTGCGTAAAACAGTCTGCGGAACCTATAACTATAAACCCCGCAACACTAGGCCTCTCAAACGGGCAGAGGGACCCTCAAGAGCCCGCGTAACCTCTGTAAGTAAAGTCGCAAACGCTGAACATTAAGCCCTAAACCACTAAACCACCCTAAACCCCAAACCATCCTAAACCCTAAACCACCCTAAACCCCAAACCATCCTAAACCCTAAACCACCCTAAACCCCAAACCACCCTAAACCTCAAGCCTCTAAACCACCTCGAATTACTCCTGAGAAGGAAAGCTGGCCTGGGATTGGAGTCCCCCATGGTTCGGTTCAGGCGGGCGAATTCAGAAGTTGGCCTGGTGATGGGGTCGGGTATAGGGCGTCGGGTTTAGAGTTCTTTTTGTGAGGACCTGTTTCTGCTTCCGCCGAGGTCACAGAGAGCCTCATTGAGGCTTCGGAGGTTTGGGGCTAGGGGGTTACTTAAAGGCTCATGGGACTTAGTAACTATGGTTACAAATAAGGTAACTCTACTTATAATTGGATATAACCCCAGTTAGGGTACTTATAACTGTACTTACTAAGTCCCATGAACCCCCAAGTAGGGGCTGGTTTCGATAAGGTCAGGAATGAAGCTCCTTAAATAGGGACCCGAGAAGCACATAAACAACAAGGAGAAGTTCGGAAGCTCCGGTGGATCTTATAAAAAAATTCGGGTTTAGGGTTCCCAGAGGGTCCATATACACTACCATTATGGAATTAGGTCCCCAAAACCATAATTGGGATTGACTTTTAGGGCCTAATTCCGCAATCGTAGCATATATGGACCCGCTGGGTTTCAATACACGGATGCCCACGCAAAAGCTGACGTGTGGGTGTAGTTTTCGGTTTCTCAAAAACGCCTTCCGGCTCCTGCAAAGGTTCTGTGGGTTCAATGGGCCAGGGCAGTTTAGGGTTTAAGGCCTGCTAGGCTACTGGGTCGTAGTTGAAGGGCCGCACAAGTTGTTCATGAATGAGATAGTCTAGAAGAACATCAGGCAATCCGCAGGATGCCCTTCCGGCTTTCGAGGGTGTAAACCTTCGGATTTACAGGGCTCAAGGCTCAAAAGAGGTGCTTGAATGTAAACCTTTCGCGCCGGTAGGCTTTGGGACAATGCAGACGTACTATACAGATTTCGCTCAATTCAAGCATTCGCCCCTAAACCCTGAACCCAAGCATTCGTCTGTCTGGGTGCTTTAGGATTATTATGCTGATTTCTGTCCTGCCTTCCGAAAAATATTGATCATTAATAGTCACTAATAATAAGAGGGATTGTCAAATACCCACACAACTTTGAGACATGCTGTCTTAAAAAACCCTCCCAAACCCGTACTATCACGTTTTGTAACACTATCAACTCCCGAGGAGACACCTCCCCGTCATCAAAAACAGAAGCTACACCCTAAACCCCCTGCAGAAGCCCTACAGAATCCTTAAAGGACCTCCCTTGAATAACCACATTATTCAGCACGAAGCCGCTCACGCTACTTCCGGGTTGGCTTCGGAATAGATCGTTCCAGAGACTTATAGAGACTTTATGGGTAATTCTCTGAATTAAGGTCCGTTTTATCCCAGAGACTCCCATATACCTAATTAGGGAACATGCCTGAAATCGTATTATGGATCCTACTTCTACTATAGGTTAAGGTGTATTCCCAACTGCAGGGATATTGGAGTCTCTGGGATCCTTTCAATCAGGGTGCCGCCTTGTAGCGACCCCGTTTGGGGTACAATTAATAGCGAGGTGACCAGCGGCAATATCGTTATCAATTCCGTCTACCAGAAGGGGCTCAATAGCTCATCATCAGGGTTGCTATCAGAAGTCATTTATGGTTTCCGGGAGTTCTGCGAACGAGGGGTACCTCAACTGACGGTTCTACGATCCCCTATCCTATACGCCCCTTAGAACCATAATAAACCTAATATCTTTAATGTTATCTTGGGTTCTATATGAACGAGAATTAAGACTAATTCATAAGGAGACTATAGTGTCGCTCCGAACCCCTATACCCTAAACCTCGCCTGGGCAGCCCCATGACCGAGATCGGTCGCTTTGGGCGATTCTCCTGAACACTGCGATGAGGATGGCTAGTGAACGACAAGGAAACCTGTTTCCGCACATGGCAAGCAACAGTATTACCGGGGCCTGGATAGTTGGAATTCGGTTTTGAGCTAAATTGCTAGATTAATATAGCAACTCGAGCAAAGAACCCAAAGGCATGCCATTCTAGCTGTTTTCAGGCCAGGATATTTTTACAGGTAAAGCTACTGCGGAGATGGGTACTGCTACGAAAACGACGAAGATGCCACACTACGAAGTCACATGGTCATGAACATGCTTTGCAAAAAAAAGCAGTCATCAACACAACGAAGAGTAAGTAAGGAAACGTGGATCATAAAGGCAAGCATGAGCCCGGAAATGGCAACACGGAACAATGACGTCACGACGTAAATGATGATGATGATGATGATGATGATAAAAAATGAGACGATGATGATGGTCATCGTCATCATCACTATCACCCCCATCATCATCATCATCGTCGTCATCATGGCCGTCACCATCATCATCAGCAGAATCATCATCACCTATCTTTTTGTCATATTCATCCTCATAGACTTGGCTATGCCCTAAAAAAAGCGTGAGGGCAGGCTGCTGCTGATGATTATTGTGTGGAAGACGGACAGTAAAAGGAAGAAGTCGCGCGCTGACAGTTTTGGACGGCGCTCGTGATGACGACAGTGGTGATGATGGTGATGATGATGACGATGGTGATGATGATGATGGTGGTGATGATCGAAACAATGGTGACGAGGATACAATCCCGTAGGCATGACAACAAGAAGACTAGCACAGAGCACAAGAAGCTGTGCCAAACACTGCTAATGCTCCTGTTGGTGGTGATGCCGAGAGTCATCGTCATCATCAGGACCCGGAGGAAACCAAACAAACCGTGACACCAGTAACAGTGGTTAATACTCCGAGAAGAGTTTCAGAAATAACAGCATGACCAGTTTCGGTGTTAAGATGCTTCCGTCGCTTCAGGTCGTTGCACTACCGGTTTCGCACATTTGCGATTGGGTTTGGGTTTTAGGCTCTGGTTGAGGTATGGTGCAGGGCAACTTTAAGACTAACCATCAACAGATGGCCTTCGACTGTCATCAGGGCGGCTAGTGCTGGCAACCCAAAGACACCAGAACCCGTTGAACCTGGCTTAGGTTTCATGAGTTTAGGGGCCGAGGGCCAGAGTTCGGGCTTAAATCTACCTCAAAGATCGAAGTCAAAGATTTCCTCGTCATCTAGGCTTTGCAGCAACCCAATGGGAAAGAAGTACATACTATTGGGACGTTCTTTTCTTTCATGAGGCCTTGTGTCCAGATCGAAGGTGCCTGCTGCATAGCGAACTCAATCATTGGGGCGTTAGTCATACTATGATTGGAACCCTAACGAAGTTGCCTGCTGCATAGCGAATTCAATCATTGGGGCGTTAGTCATAGTGTGATTGGAACCCTGAACGGGGTGCGGTGGGCGCCCTCGTGAGCGTTAAACTTATATTATATCATCGCAAGTCCCTCTGCAGCTTGTCAAGGTTTACACACACACACACACGCTCTCGCTCTCTCGCTCTCTCTCTCTCTCTCTCTCTCTCTCTCTCTCTCTATATATATATGTACAGATACATAGAAGCCTAAATCATTATCACTAGTGTTGGTCTTTCCACATCAGAGTTACAGTATAATGTACTCCACAACCCTAGTACGATTATGACCCCCCCACTCCATATTATACTCCCTATTGCACAAGAGTTTGAAGTCTCTGACAATCCGCGCAGCGCCGTGGCCTTGTCCAAGGTCACCGGCTGGATCTGGGCTTTGCTGCAGGGGCAAACAGTCTAGAATCAGTGCTTTCAGCCTCTTATTTCCCCTGCACCTTCAACCTCAAAAAGCCTAAACCCTACGGTGGCGATGCATCGACTGCATGTCTTGCATGAACAAAACAGGGGCCCTCAACAGTGAGAATGGGGCTTCGGTGCATATAATATAATGCTCCGAACTACGTAGGGACTGTGGGCCATGAGGGGGACACATTCCACCTTCTGTTTAATCTCTTCTAGAGTCTATCAAACCCTGATAAAAAAAGAAAACAGCGATCTGGTTGTAGATGACAACCCTCGTTGTGAAGAGATCGTACCACAAATAAGTTAACATTTTTCCATAATAGCGGTGTGCCCAGGATCCGGAATACGGATCTCATGCGTCCAGAAACCGATGCTTGTAAGTATCTACTTATCGGTGACTACATTTCTGTCTGTGTGTAGATTGTATATACATACATATACATACGAATACATACATATACATGCATATACATGAGCACATCTAGACTTTTCTGCATACATCCATATTCGTGTGTATGTGTGTATGTACGCATGTATGCATGTATGTATGCACGTGTGCATTTACTCACGCTGATCTGCATGTAACTGTCGCATGCTTCTTATCATCCTCACTTCTTCATAGATGCGCCGCAATTCAATTAGCCAGAGCAGCGAAACGGAAGGGAGTACAGAGAAGCCTCACGCCGTGTCGTAGAAACCCTCGCAAACTGCACACCAAACACGCGACTTTGAGAACAATAGCAGCAAACCTCAGCCACAACCCTAAACCCTAAACCCTAAACCCTAAACCCTAAGCCCCAAACCCAAAGCCCCAGAAAAGGAACTCTAATGGGGAGGACAGGTCGGGGGCCGTGAGAGCTAGTAAGTAAGGTTGCGAGTGCCTTTATTGGGGATACAAAGTAACTAACAATAACTCTACTTGGAGGGTCGGGGGACTTAGTAAGTAGGTAGTAAGTAGACTTATAAGTACCCTAAACGGGACCCTAATTGGGGTTATGGTACTTATAAGTCCCTAAAATTAACCAGTTACTAAGTCTCCCGACCCACCAAGTAGTTACCCTGTTTATACCCAAGCCATAAGCAAGTGTGACTATAGTTGCCAGATACATATCCCGACAGTTTTCAGTCCATGTCCTATGAAACCCTAAACCCCTAAAAACCTAAACCCTAAACCCTAACCCCTAACCTCTAAACCCCTAAACCCTAAACTCCAAAACCCCAAAGCCCCAAACCCCTAAACCCTGAACCCTAAACCCTAAACCCTAAGCCCAAAGCCCTACAGCCCTAAAGCCCTAAAGCCTAAACCCCCAAAGGGCAGTCATAGCCAGACCGGGGTCAGGACCCTCCACTCGTCCTCTTCGGCGTCCCAAGCTGCACGCTCCTGGGTGTTCTGGATCTCCTGGCGCGGTTTAGGGTTTAGTGTTTAGGGGTTGTAGGGTTTAGTGTTTTAAGGCTTTAGGGTTTAGATGTTTAGGGTTTTAGGGTCTTAGGGGTTATGGAGTATTGGGCCGTCGGGTTGATTTTGTGTTCTCTGAGAATAGGATGATGGTAAACTCTAAATCCTAAACCCAGTTTGGTGCCTGGGCTTACTTAGTGTCAGGCTTCGCTTAGGCGATACTTTCACCAAGGGCTTCTTTCCAGGTACCATGCGGGTCCTATCAAGGGAACACTACAGGGATTAGGGCTCAGTGTCTAATCCCCAAAACCCTAAACCCTACTTGGAGGGTCGGGGGACTTAGTAAGTAGGTAGTAAGTAGACTTATAAGTACCCTAAAAGGGACCCTATTTGGGGTTATGATACTTATAAGTCCCAAGAATAACCAGTTACTAAGTCCCCCGACCCTCCAAGTAAACCTGGGGTTCAGGAATCACGGGCGGCTTAGATAGAATTCGGGCTCCATTGTGTAGGGGCTCAGGGTTTGCTTAGGATTTGGGGCATGGGCTTCCTATTCTTCAAAGAGGGTTTGGGGGTTAAGATTCTAGACACAAGAGTAACCTGGTAATAAAAAGGGTGCCCTTTTTGGTTCAAAGGGTGTTTATAAGGGAACCTGAACCCCAAAAAAGGGAATAAGGGCTTACTCTGGGTCCTAGGATTTAAGGTAAACGGAGCTAAATCCGGCTCACAGATCTCTCAGTTCGTCTGCAGCAGGAAGTTACTGATTGAAGTGCTTGCCGCAGAAGCCGCCAAAGACCTCCCAATACTCTCCTAGGTTCCCGATTATTTCCTGCTGCTTAAGGAGTACCGTTTTCCGATAACTCCAAATTGAAAGGAAAACGAACAAATAGCAAAAAGGTACTACTACTCTCTACGGTGATGGGCTTGGGGGTTTTGTGGCAACCGCTACTGCTGTGTCTTCTGCTGCTGATGATGACGCTGGCTGTCGATACCGTTGACACTATCGTTCTTGTTGCCGCGGTCCCGGTGCTTATCAGGGTCGGTGGTTTAGGAATCACCCAAAGGGTCCAAAGTACCAACAACAAACAGAATGTAGGGTTTCTATAATTAATAATAAGAATGACGATTATGATTTGCGGATGTATTCCCCATAAGACTACATAGAACCCTAAACCCTAAACCCCTAAACCCTAAACCCTCAACCCTAATTCCCTAAACCCCTCAATAACAGTACATAGGACCCTTTGGGAATTTGGGTTTAGACCGGGCGGCTTCGATCTTCAGCAGTACGGCTTAGTCACCTCGCGATTCTGTTGCTGCCGTGGTGTTACCTGGACCCCCAAAGTATGTAGAATAATAGCCTTTTATAGGTTTTGGGCCAGTATTTTACCTACTTTTGAGGGTCTAGGTAGTCGTGTCGGCCAGGCTTTCATAGTTGTTGTAGCACTAAGTCACTAAGTATAGTATGCTGATTCCGACTCTCGTTGACTCATCATTCTGGTGACGACACTCTTGGTACCCGGCACCGTTACTAAACTAGCGCTTTGGCAGATTATCACAGGACGCCGCGGGAAACTCCTATTCATACTCAAACATACTCAAACGCTTGAGCTACAGTATAATTTAAGGAATTTCAACATCACTCATCACGAATTCTCTTTCCGACCTACCCATCCACGGCAACCCTAAACCCTAAACCCTTTGAAACCAGGAATACGGTAGAATGGTGTAGTTCTGCAGGCTGCAGGGACAGATTTTTTATGTCTTCTGACGCATCTGTTAAATCCTACAAAAAATGCATGGAACCCTTACCATAAAGGGATCTTACTACTTCTGAGCCAAGCCCCTGTATCAAACTCAGCAGTGTGCATCCAGCTAGCAGACGTGTCTTCCTTCATGGGGACAAACGACTCCATGATCAACGCCTGCAGCGTGGTGCAGGTTCTGTGTGAGCAAAGCAATCAAGCCGCAAAGTCTTGCCTTTCGGTTTTGGTGTGGAGGAAGCCCCAAACCTCAAATCAAGGAGTTTAGGGTTTGCTCGAACTTGTTCGATCAACGGCCCTTGGTATGATCTACTGCTGCTGTTGAAGTTTCTGGCGCTTGTCAATCTCGGTACAGCTAATAATGGTGATTCATACGTGGGCCTTAACAATTAGGAAACGGCCTGGGTATGTTAGAGTACATGTCAAGAACGGCATAACATATCATAGTAGAACTACTTTCTTAAGTTTCTCTCCTCCTCCACCTCCTCCTTCTCATTCTCATCGCCATCATGCTGACGACGAGTACCCCAAGCAGCTCACGACTAGTACCACCTCTAGCCAAGCGGCACTTCCGCACGCTGTGTCAGACTTTGTTCGCTTTCATTCCAAGTGTGCTTCAAAAGAGTATACCCCCCCTACCAAAAAAAATACGACTAACCTAAAATACATTCATCCCCAACCCGAATCGGTACTTTGAACCCTTCGAGAAACGGCATGGGTGACGCCTGGGATCTCACTTCCATCTCGCTTAACTCCATGCTTTTGATGTGGCTTGCCCTCCAAAAAATCCTTAAAGGATGCGGCAACGAGGAACCCTAAACCTTGAGCCCCTACAGCACTCTTGTAGTAGCCTTATGGAACGCTTAACGGATCCCTGCAAGGGTTCCTTTTTACAGGGATTCCTGTAAGGGTTCATCTGAGGGGTTCCTTTGAGGGTTCCGTTCAAGGCTGTTGTAGAGCAGACCTTACTTGAAGGCTCATGGGACTTAGTAACTATGGGTACAAATAAGGTACCTTTACTTATAATGGGATATAACCCCAGTTAGGGCACTAATACCCATAGTTACTAAGTCCCATGAGACCTTAAACTTAGTTGCTGAGTTCAGAAGTCCCAAAAAGTGTACACTTTGAGTTTTGTAGTTTATAGTGGTTAATATTTATCCCAAGAAGTGTAAACTCAGCTACTAAGTAGAGGAATCCTTTTGGGTTCCCTGATGCAAAGTACTCTGGTGGGAGACCTTGAGCTTCAGCGTCTGCCGAAGGTCCCGAATCATGGAGAGCATGTCCTGATCTGATTTGCTCAGTAAATGTGGGAGCTTCCGAAAATTAGGGGCACCCCATTTTGTGGTCCTTATAGTAAGGATCCTACTATTTCGGGTGCCATATTAGGGCCCCCGTATTCTCGGAAACTCCCATGTAGCCTTAAGAGTTCGGGGCTAAATTTTTGGGGAGGGCTTACGGTCTTCTAGGGCGGTTACGGTTTAGGGTCAGGGTTTGGGGCTTGTGGTCTAGGGTTTCGGGAACACGGGCCTTGATGATGAGACTAAGGTTTTTTTGAGCCCTGCTTCAATCAATCTACAAGGGTTCGGTAATAAGGGGTTTTCGGATGTGGAATAAGGCGGAGGGTTTGTTTGCAAGGTTTGGCCAAAGGCAGTTTATGGAAAGGTTTGGATGGACCGGGCCGGGCTTTCAGAGCCATTTGCGGGAAGCTTTTGGGGAAGTCCGGCGTGTAGGGTCTTCTTTTGCAGCAGGCTATTGGCGAAGTTCCACTTGCAGGATCTTCAAGCAGCAAGCTGTTCGGGAAGTTCCCTTGTAGGATCTTCTCATGGGGCAAGCTGTTGGGAACGTCCCCTTTGTGGGGTCGGTCTGTGCCGGAAGGGAAAGTGCCCCATGTAGGGTCTTATGCTGCAGCAAGCCATTGCAGAAGTTCCATTTGTGGGATGTCATGTTCCAGCAGTCTGTTGGGGAAGTGGCATTGCTAGTGTCTTCTTGGGCATAGCAAGCTCTGGCAAAATCCCATTTCTGGAATTTCCTTCTGCAGCAAGCCATTGCAGAAGTTCCATTTGTGGGATGTCATGTTCCAGCAGTCTGTTGGGGAAGTCGCATTGCTAGTGTCTTCCTGGGCATAGCAAGCTCTTGCAAAATCCCATTTCTGGAATTTCCTTCTGCAGCAAGCTAGAGGCGGGGAACTTCCATTTATGGGGTATTCCTTGGGTACGGCCCCCATACAGTAACAGTCTATACTATAGTAGGGCTACTATTAAGGCCCTTATATATCTATATGATGAATATTATTCAGCTGTTACTCAGTGGGGTCCGTACCCAAGGTATTCCTTTAGCACGAAAAACTCTTCAACCTCAAACCACAAACTTTACAGGCGGCTTCTCTAGACCTAAGAGTAACTTAGGAATAAAAAGGGTGCCCTTTTTGGTTTAAAGGGCGCTATAAGGGAACCTGAACCCTAAAAAAGGGACAAAGGGCCTACTCTGGGTCCTAGTTCTACAGGAGTTTGATTTGAAATGCCAGTAGTACAAGCTGAACCACAATACTTGGCGTCATTTTATTTGTGTTCGGACGTGTTGTAAGGAATGTTTTGTATGATTAGTGGCGGTAATCATACTACATGCCTGGTTAGTACGACCATTTGTATTCGGAGAGGTTCTTTGTGCTTGGATTGCTTGTTGTAGAGTAGAAAATAAAGGGGTTCCGAGCTGTAGAACATAAAGGGGTTCTGAGGAGGGCTCTGGGGATTGTTCCTGAAAAAATCGAAGCTGAAGAAGACTTGACCTGCTCGTTTGAGGACTGGTTAATGTGCGAAACCTCATTGCGAATTGGCCATTCAGCCGGAAAGCGCAAACCATGTCTTATCGGATCCACCAGACAGATACGGTGTCCACAGTCCTCACGCTCTTGCTGGTTAAAGTGCTGCAGATCCACCATCTCCTGCTGTGCTTTTTGGTACCTCAGTAGTGTGAACCCAGCACGGTGTATTTTGCAACAGTCAGCAGTAGCCATTTTCCGTCAGATGTAGTGATTGCAGCCGTCATCGCCGTGCACGGTGCGGAAGCAGTAGCAGCGGCAGTGGCTGTAGCAGCACAGCAGCACAGCAGCAGCAACAACAGCAGCAGCAGCGGCAGCGGCTGCGGCGGTGACGGTGGCAGTTCTGGTATTCTGCTAATGCAGCAGCAGCAGCAGCAGTAGCAGTAGCCGTCGCAGTGGCCGCGGCAGGAGCAGTAGCAGCAGCAGCAGCAGTAGCAGTAGCAGAGGCAGAGACAGTAGCAGTAGCAGTAGCAGAGGCAGTAGCAGAGGCAGTAGCAGAGGCAGAGACAGTAGCAGTAGCAGAGGCGGAGACAGTAGCGGTAGCAGTAACGGTAGTAGTCGTCGTCGCGGTAGCGGTTGTAGCAACTAGTCGTCCGCGCAGATGGTGGTAGCGGCAGTCGCAGTGGCAGCAGCAGTACCGGTCACACAGTACTTTTCGTGATTGTCGACTTCGTAGTCACAGCCACAGTCGTGGCAAGTCATATAGTTCAGTCAGGACAATACTTTGCTAGGAGGTGCTTTTAAAGCCTTTGAAAATATTAGTATGTAAGAAGATCCTTTTAAGCCCAGTAAGGGCAAATATAAAATGTCCCGAATTTGGCAATTCTCCTAACTCTTGCACGAGGCTGGGCTGAGTTCAGGCCAGGTGGCTTGTCCCAAAGCTTCTGCAGCTTTGTCGTAAGCTTCACTACCTGTACAGCTCCGAATTGGGTAACATAAGGGCCTCATCAATTAGAAGAGTGTTTTGGGGTACATAATACCAGGACCGTATGTGAACTGTAAGAGAATACGATGACTAATTATTCCAAGCCCCGTCGTAGATTTGTGCAACTCCGTTGTCGTTGTTGGGTTTCGGAGAGGGAGCTTCAGTCAGGAGCGGCATTCCATACTCACGTTCTGAACCCTCATGAAACCCTATAGCGAAACCTCAGACAGCCTTTAGTCGGGATCCCTACATGAAACACCGTGCCAGCGCACGCACAGGGCGGAGCAGGGGTGGGGGAAAGAGGGATAGATGGCGAAGACCATAGTGTTCAATGCCATCGCGAACCCCACAGCCTGCCAAGCAGGTGGCATATCAGAGCTTCCATAGCCAGAACCGGGGTTAGACGCGGAGACTAAAAGGGAGTCAAGCACCATCTTCGCATTTCAGTACAGGCATCATGTTTAACAGATAGGCAATGATGAACAGACCGGTATTTACAGCGACAAAGCCCTCGAAATGCGAAATCGTGAATGCTAATGGCCGATGTGCGCCTGCTCCTCCTGCGATGCGCACCTCTCCTCTAGCAGGAGATTCTCCTGCCTCTGCTGCTCCTGAAGAGCCAGGGGCTTAGGTTTTGGGGTTTTGGGTCAGGGGAGTGGGCATGGGTACTGCGTAATACTGAATATAGCAAACCCCAAAAAGTTGGAAACCGGATTAAGGACAATTGGTGCTGGGATTCTCTATACATGACTCTTAAGGAATGAGGCTATTGGGTTTCCAACTTGTGGGCTTCCACTGTAGGTCCGAATAGGTTGACTCGCCCAAGACGGCCAACCCTCCGATCCGACACCCTGGAGTGTCAGCTTCACCAGCTCAGAGCGACTCAGAGCATGAGGAACTGTAGCCGAAACCCTACCCGTGGCCCAAGAAACCGACCTTCTTAAGGAATGATACATAGAAGCCATCAGAAGGAACCCCAAAAGGTGAGTTTTTTGGCTACATGCAAGGGGCTGGAGACCCTTACTCAAACCGTGAAGTGCACGCGGCTGTCTTTGTCTATTCTCGGGGACCTCTAGAAACGACGAGGAAACCCCTTGAAGGAACCCCCTAAAGGAAGCCAGACAGGAAATCTTTGGAGCCCTTACAAGAACCCATTAGTATAGAAGCCCAAAAGTCGGAAACCCCATAGCCTCAATCCTTAAGATTTGGGCTTAATCCTGTCTCCTACTTTATGGGGCTTGCTGTAAAGTAAAAGCCAGAAAGTTGGAATATGATTCTCCTAAACCCTTTATGGTAAATTATAAGGTATCCTACCCTGAAACCATATTCCAACTTCCTGGAGTTCCCTTTAAGTGTTCCAGAAGGCTACTACATGGGTGCTGCCTAGGCTTCAGCTGTAGGGCTCCTCGTTGAGGGACCTCTTAAAGGAGCCCGATGATGGAGTCCTTACGTCCAAAAGCCCTACCCTAATTTTCGGAAACTCTAAACCCTTATAGAGCCCTTTAAACTTCAAAGGAACTCTCATAGTGCCCTTATAGTATCCCTTTACAGGAACCCTCATAGTGCCCTTATAGTATTCCTTTAAAGGAACCCTCGTAGTGCCCTTATAGTATCCCTTTAAAGGAACCCTCATAGTACCCTTATAGTATCCCTTTAAAGGAACTTGGAGGGTCGGGGGACTTAGTAACTGGTGATTTTAGGGACTTATAGGTACCAGAACCCCAATTAGGGTCCCCTTAAGGGTACTTATAAGTCTACTTACTACCTACTTACTAAGTCCCCCGACCCTCCAAGAACCCTAAGGTACCCCCAAAACCGTCCCGGCCGGGGCCTCTATCTGTCGGAGCTCGGTCTCTCTCTCCTGCCCATGGAAGTCCCTTTCTAGGATCCCATTCCCAAAGAGCCCAATACCCTTAATTAAGCAATATACCGTAAACTATAAGGGGCTTCATATTATGATTTAAGCTATACTCCTTACTTAAGGGGTAGTATTGGGCTCTCTGGGTAGGGTTTGGGGTTTCTAGGATCCCACTAACCTAAGACATAGGCTAGAAGCTGCCCCCACCCTGTAATAGTGGTATAATAGGAATATAATAGGGCCCTAATATAATCCTTATAGTCACTATTACAGGGTGGGGGCAGCTTCTAAAATATAGGGTTTGGGGTTTCTAGGATCCCCAATTAGGGTTTAAGTCTTTAAGGTTTCTAGGATAGCCAGTAACCTAGGGTTTAGGGTTACTGGGCTGTATGGAGCACGTAAGACCCACGGCAACAAAGAAAAGAACAAGGGACCATGGAATTCCCTGTTTGAGCTGGAAGCGCCAAAAATCTTAGTTTCGGAAGTACCAACAACCATTTAGGGTATGGATGCTCAGGCCCCCGAAAAATGGTGTTATTTTTGTTCTTGAACAGAGCTTGATGTTTTGGGATGTGGGGTTTGAGGTTTGCAGGATTTGGGTTATGAGGACTTCTGATTGGGTTTTCCGAGAATGCAGCGACGCATCCTGAGATCACTGCCCAGGCGCTCCTCCATGCAGGCGAGACTGAATCAATCAAGACACCAGATAAACAATGCAGTTGCGACGTGACTACAGATACAATCCCCTGTGCTTCCAAGGACCTTATAGTTAGGGCCCTAGACCCCTTAAGGACCCAATAATAAGGTCCCTGGAAGCCTAGGGATCAGCTGCTGTAATCTAGGCAAGGAGCGCGGGAAGGGGAAGATCCGCGCATGAATGCAATGTGGAACATTGTGAAGCGACACATGTCATCGAACGGAAGACTCGCCCTCAAGAGCTCCTTCAATGGTAGTATATAGCTTTAGAGGTGGGGCGCTTACCCACCTCAGCCCCGAAGTGCATATGGAAAACCTATGCCCCAACACTCACCAAAGCCCGAAGCAACCCTAAACTCTGAGCCCCCAGCCCTGAAAGCTCTCAACCTCCCATTGACCTGAACCTTCTACGTTCGATAAATATTGATTTAAATGATATAAGTTCCTATTATACGGTATATTCTTACAATATTGCTTAGCAATAAGTTCATTCATTATATAGCATATTGTTATAATAGTTGGTTGGTATTTCAGAAGCAGAAACCTACGAAGATCCATGGCCTGCTGCTTGCGCAGTCGCTTCTCGTGCCTAGGATGCAGGTCTCATTCGCGAAGCGCGAAGACAAATCAGGAAACCTTTTTGGGTGTAATTTGGATACTGCCCCCACTCAGTAACAGTTGGATAGTATTCATAATATAGATGTATTAGGACCTTAATAGTAGCCCCATTATAGACTGTTACTGTATGGGGGGGCAGTATCCAAGGTGTAATATAGGGGCCTTAACAATGAGAAAATATTTGTTTTTGTTTTTGGGGGGGGGTATATTGTACTATGATTATGACAAGGAGCCCCCCCAGATAGTATTGGTAATTATTTAAGGCCGCTAGATGACCTCAACCCCAAATAACCTACCTGTTCAGGCTTCCTGTTAATGAGTCCTCGGACTTAACACACACAAACACAAAAACAAAAACACACACACACACACCCCTCCTTCTCTCTCGATATACTTGCAGGTCCAGGTCAAGAGCATGCTAAGATACATGGCAATGTGTGTCTATGAAGCTGCTTGGTTCCTGTACCCCGCGTCTTTCTCGGAACCCGTGCATATGGCTTTGTCTGCACCACAAGCCCACTGCATGCATCTGTCGGATCGCATGTGCCATATCTAACGAACCTGAGAAACTGTCTGCCCCTCCAAGCACTTTGGCCAAAGTGCGACAATTCAGTTGATGCGCGTCCGACGCGATCGCTCAGGAATCTTCACTTCATGCACACAAGCAAGACCTGGACCATGCCATGTTGGATTCTGGACTCCTTTTCGCTTTCCTACCCTAAACTTGTCCTAAACCCGAAGCCCTAAACCCTAAACCCCAAAACGCAAAACCCTAAAAACCCTTAAACCCCCAAACCCTAAACCCTGAACCCCTCCTGACTCTGACGTGGCTTTTGGTCCATAGCCCGAATGCCCAGACCTTCCAAAATCCCTTAATTAAGGAATACACCTTAAATCATATTAGGGATCCTATTATAATTTAAGGTATATTCCTTAATTTAATTAAGGGAGTTTGGAAGGTCTGAATGATTCCAGCCCGGACACTTCTGCAACTCCTTCTCTTGCTGGATGGCTTGCTCCATGATCTGGCAGCACAGCAGGGGTACTTGAAGGATCATGGGAACTTAGTAACTAGGGTTTTATAAGTAAAGTAGCTACCGTTATAATAACTTATAACCCCAGTTAGGATACTTCTAACCCTACTTACTAAGTCCCATGATCCTCCAAGTAGACCCTAAACCCTAAACCCTATAGATCCCTTTTAAGGAACCCTATAGATCCTTTTAAGGAGCCCTTTAAGAACCCTTACTAAGTCCCATGATCCTCCAAGTAGAGCGTAGACTCTGCGCTCCCCAAGTTATACTTAGGCCTTAAAGTACCTGAATGGGAGTCTCCGAAAGTAGGGGACCCTAACATAGTACCCTAAATAGGAGGATCCTTATTATAAGGACACCAAAACAAGGTACCCCAAACTCCATCATGTCTACTATAAAGGTACATGGAGCCTCTGGGGATCGATTTAAGTGGGTGTCGATTTCAAGAGGCCCCAAAAATTATTAATGATTAGCGCTCTTTGTTAAACAACAAGGGAAATTAACAGTTCTACCAAAACGATACCTAGCATAGGGTTTAAGATGTAGCGTTGAAGGGATCTAATGGACTGACCAAGCTAGCAGGACCTAAGGATACACTCGCCCTGCAAGAACTGTGGAGCGCTTAACGTTCACAGCACGACGCTGCGCCATTCTGAGAATCCATGGATATCCATGGCTCCAGGCACATGTAGCCCTCAAGCTTAGCTTTCGGCACACACCTTAAACTCCAAACCCCTAAGTCCAACTTAAGGATCACGGGACTTTAGTAGCTAGGGTAGTAACCAGGTAACTATAGCTGACACCACTGAAAACTATAACCTCGCTAAGTTCCATGATCCCCAAGCAAGGAGGAGGGGGGAAGGGCTTCGTTCCCAAAACTTAAACCCTGCACCTTAAACCCTGAACCCCAAACCCTGAATCCTAAACCCTACTCCCAAACCCTAAAACGCTAAACCCCAAACCTTAAACCCTGAACCCCAAACCCTGAATCCTAAACCCTACTCCCAAACCCTAAAACGCTAAACCCCAAACCTTAAAACCTGAACCGCATACCCCCAAACCCTGAACCCTAAAGCCATAAAGCCTAAACCCTAAACCCGAAAACCTGAACCCTAAACCCCTGAAGCCTAAACCCCCGCCTGCTTACCCTGAACCATGAACCCCAAACCCTTATAAACCTTAAAACCCTAAACCCCCAAACCCTAAAACCTGAACCCCCGACCCCCAAACCCTGAACCCCAAAGCCATAAAGCCTAAACCCTAAACCCGAAAACCTGAACCCTAAGCCCTGCAACCCTAAGCCCCTGAAGCCTAAAGGCCCCACCTGCTGACCCTAAACCACTAACCCTGAAGCCGAAACCCCGAGAACCCTAAACCCCGAAACCCTAAGAAACCTGAATTCCTAAACCCCTAAAGCACTAGACCCAAGAGTAACCCAGGCATAAAAAGGATGCCCTTTTTGGTTTAAAGGGGCTTATAAGGGAACCTGAACCCTAAAAAAGGGAATAAGGGCCTACTCTGGGTCCTAAAGCCCTAAACCCCGAAACCCTAACAAACCTGAGCCCTAAACCCAAAACCCCCCCACACCCTGCAACCCTAAAACCCCCCAACCCCCCCCTCCCCCCCCCGCCTGCTTACCCTGGACCATCTTGTGCTCCATGTGCTGGAGCTTCGCCTCGAAGGAGGTGTTCGGAGCTTTGGTTTAGGGTTCAGGGCCTTGGGGTTTTGTGGTTGTGGGGTTTGTGGTTTTGGGGTTTGGGATTTGGGGTTTGGGGTTTAGGGGTTTAGAGTTTAGGGGTTTGGGCTTTAGGGTTTTGATGGGCTTTGATTATTCAGAGCTCTGGAAAGGCTTTCCCTCTCTCTCTCTCTCTCTCTTTGCTTTGCTTTGCTTGGGGCTTGGGGCGGGAGCAGTCCTCCCCCCCTCTCTCTCTCTCTCTCTCTCTCTCTCTCTCTCTCTCTCTCTCTCTCTCTCTCTCTCTCTCTCTCTCTCTCTCTCTCTCTCTCCTCTCTTGGGGTGTGAAGTTCAGGGTCTAGTTGCTGTTGGTGGTTCTGGGGCTTGCGGCTTGTATTAGTGTTTCCTTGTCCGTGAAGCGTGTCGGGTTTAGGGGTTCATGCAATCAGGTCGGTGGTTGGGGGGTTTAGTAAACTTAAACCTAAACCCCCCCCAAAAGTAGGTAAAATAATGGCCCAAGACCGAAAATGGGCTATTCATCTACATACTTTTAGGGTCCAGGAAGAATGGATCCTAAAGACGTCAACATAGTTGTGACTTGGACAACTTCGTGTTCAGACTCCGATGGCGGGGTTTTAAACCTCTGACATTGGGACGGTGCTTCCTAAGAAACAGGGACTCATGTTTTTGGGTAGCTCTCCAAACCAAGATCCCTTGCAGGGTCCATTCTGTCGCCTTCCGTACGATTTTTGGGAACCTAAACAAGGACCATACTTTGGAGAACTACCCAGGCGTAGGAGCCCTTGCCATTTACGGAGTCCTTCTGATATATATATATATATATGTATATATATACATATAGATATATATATATATATATATATACGTATATATATATATATATATATATATATATATATATATATATGTATATATATATATATGTTGAGGATTGCTACTTGCCATTTGTATTAGGGCCCACCAATATACAAACACCTAAACCCCAAACCCTAAACTCTGAACCCTGAAGCCTACACTGTACAGCACCATAAGCGGAACTTTAGGGCCAAGGGGAAGGGGGACCCTGATATGGGCGATAAGGGTCTTATAAGGCCTATTCAAGGAAGTAAGGTTGCTTATGACGTCGGGGTCCCTGATTCTCCGAAACTCTATTCCATGCGGAGAGCACCGTCTGCGAGCCATACTGAAACTACACAACGAAGTCTAGGCGCTAAGGGCCTAGGGTTCAAGGACTTAGGGTTAAGGCTTGCGGGTCGGTATAGGTCATACACCCGAAGCCTCAAAACTTGCAAAGAACTTAAAACCTCAAAACTCCCGACAAACTTCCTAAAACATGAAAGCCCAAGTCTCATAAACCCTACCTTAACCCCGGAAGAACCTACCTTTTTAAGGACTTATATCAGGAAACCATAATGAGGAACCCTAAAATTGTAGGTTATTTAGGGATAAGGTAAGCCCTGAACTCTTCAACTCCTAAGCCTTGGGACCCTTGAGCCTTACAAACGCAGAGCCGAAGAAGTACAGACTATGGGTTAGAAGCTGCCCCCACCCTGTAATAGACTATAAGGATTATATTAGGGCCCTATTATACTCCTATTATACCACTATTACAGGGTGGGGGCCCCTTCTAAACTATGGGACATACTATGGGGGCCTTAGTAATTAGTCTAGAGCTCCTTCAAAGGGTTTTAAAAGGCTTACTATAAAGGATTTAAATGAGTAGAACAGGGTTTGGGGGTATATGTATACTATAACTAACTAAAGTAAGGAATACCCAAAATGGTACAGGTAATTATTGAGGCCCCTATGCTAAATCCTTGTAATTGCCCTTAGAGTAGCCCTGATAGACCCCTTTAACCCTGAAACCTAAGGCCCCTATACTAATCTTCCTCATAAGAATCCGATCATTTCCCTGCCTGGAGCTCCACTTTGCGCTGCTCTTCCTGGCGGGCCCAAAGCGTCCTATGTACTGTTGTGGGGAATACTTCCCTTAGTCATAATTGTAAAACCTAATATGGAAACCCTACATTCTACCATATCGGTACATAAGACCCTTTGGGCAAGTTTACAACAGAACAAAATATCAGCATAAGCAAAAAACTGAAACCTTTCGGGTGTCGCGGTCAGTGTGCTGGGCTTTGAGGAGTCTTGCGAAGGGCCACTTCTAGGTTTCTGAGTGGGCCGTTTCTAGTAAGGGTACCCCCTTTTCCTACTATTCTGATTTAGTGCAAGGGCCCGAAAAGAAAAGGGCAATACTACAGGTTTCTGAGTTAGACCGTCTATAGTAAGGGTACCCCCTTTTCCCTACTGTTCGGACTTAGTAAAGGGGTCCTGAACTAGGATACCCGGTAACCTAAGAACAAAAAGGCCTCTCTTTTTGGTATTGGGAAACTTTATCAGGAACCTAGGACTACAAAAAGGGAATAAGGGTACTACTGGGCATCCTAGAAAAAAAGGTAACACTCAGAAACCCAGTCTTCGAGACAGGCACACTGAAGCTGCCCCAAAGGCAGATAGCTTGAAGGGTTCGTCGGGTTCAGGGTTTAGGGCTTAGGGTTTTAGGGTTTCGGGGGTTAGGGTTTTAGGGTTTAGGGCTTAGGGTTTTAGGGTTTCGGGGGTTAGGGTTTTAGGGTTTAGGGCTTTAGGTTTTTAGGGTTTCGGGTTTAGGTCGTATACTGGGGTATAATATAGGGTTCAGGGGCCCGTGCTAATTCGACAGGCTTCGGGAAGCAACCTCTAGGGCAATAATTTAGGGTTTAGGGTTCAGGGTTTAGGGTTTTTCAATAGGCAGAGCTGTCGTGGATGGCAGTAGGTGAAGGATGGTGCAAGGAAGGACTGCCCTCAAATCGCGCCGAAAGCAGACGAGTAGATCTCAGACTACAGGCCACACCATCAGCAGCTTTTTGCTTCGCAGCGCGACGGAACTCAGGACCCCCAAACCCTAAACCCTAAAACCCTATAAGCCCTATTATCAAAATAAGCCCTGAAAATCCCTAAACCCGTAAAGCCCTAAAACCCCAGGAGCCTAAGACGATTTCGTGGCAGCAGCCCATTCCAGCGGACCCTTTTGGCTCAGTTCCACGTCTGCAGGGGTCAGCCTCGGCAAAGGCAGAGGTGGGATCCTTTAAAGCCTCCTTCAATGGCTTCTTTAAAGTAAGGGGGTATCCAGGGTGCGTGTATAACCTAGACATCCCGAAGTCTCTCTGGAGTCTTACCCATACTCTTCCCTAGGGTTCCAACTACAGTTTTCTAATATAATATCTACTCCTACGCCCCGTTCTAATCCTGAAGGCCCCACCCTAAACCCTAAACCCGAAACCATAAACCCTAAATCCTAAACCCCTAAACCCTAGACTTAAGGTTTAGAGAGTATATTATACTAGAAGTTTAGGTTTACTTAGGGGTCCCAAATCCTGCTGTTTTACGGGTTAGCCCCTGTTAGTAAAGGGTCATAACCTACTATTTTGTAGGGTTTGGGGATACCAGTAGGGTATACTATGCTAGAAGTTTAGAGCTTAAGGTATAGAGTATATCGGCTAGAACTCTGATCAGAAGCCCTAAACACAACAGTATTTTGATTGTCTGCTCTAGTTCTGGCTGCCAAGAGATTGTTGCGTATTGTGTCGCAACTGGTGCGCAGACTGACAAACCACTCACAAGAACAACAATGTCATGCAGGTCCTAGCATTTAGGGAGGTAAGGTTGGCAGAAGCCTGCTCATGACGAGCTGCATTGCGGTAAACGGTTGCAATATGTAGCTAAAATTCAAAACCCTGGCCCCTATATGAACCCAAAAATTTAAACCCGAAGCCCTGTAAGCCAAAACCCTCGACCCTCAAAACAGGTGCTTGTCTGTGCCCGGCACCCTCGCATCTCGATGTTGGCGCGGAGAACCTCCTGAAAGTTTGTGAAGCCTGCCCACGGTTTAGGGTTTAGGGTTTAGGGTCCTGCAAATGGCTGGTTGTCAGAATTATAGTCCCTTTTTGGGCCCCTAATATAGTACGGTACCTAAAACCTAGGGTACCCAAAACGGGACCCTAGTTTTGACAACCACCCAAATTCACTGTTTGGCCTTCCCAAAGGGTCCTATGTACTCTTATGGGGAATTTCTCCCTAAGTCACAATAGTAACTCCTATATGAAAACCCTACATTCTACTATATCAGAACATAGGACCCTGATAGCAGCCCTTACAGGAACCCTTAGAGGAACCCCCATTCCCTACACTAAGAACCAGGGTTTAGCAACGGGACCCAAATTTTGACAACCACCCAGATGCACTGTTTGACCTTTGAGGCCGTCGGATTGAAACTGAATCAGGATCCTCTATGCTGAACTTCGACCCCTAGCAAAAATTATAGTTGTAGCTATTTCTTAGGGATCCGCATTAAACATCTGAGTACGCCTAAGTCCTAAGTGAGGACGATCTGGCTCCTCTCTTGGAAAACATGCAAAAGAAACCTCCGGGGAGGTTGTTTAGGGTTTAGGGATTCAGGGGGTTAGGGTTTAGGGTTTGGGGGTTTAGTAGACATGACGGGCTCGAGCTTTGACGGACTTCGGCTGCGGCTTCGAGTATGGTAACCAAGATTGCAGTTCATCTTGAGCGACGGAGTACAGGACCAGGCGCATTCTCTCACCTACTTGTCGGGAATCATGGGGAACTTAAGGTTAACCTTTTTGGTTATATGGGGATTATATAGGGACTATACTACCCAAAAAAGGTTAACGGTTACGTACTCGACGACTAGGAAAAGAAACGGGAAGCCCCTATACACCCTAAACCGTTTCGTTCTATGGGGTCGAGAGAGAGTGTATTTGATCAAGATTCACTTCCACGTCGTTGTGGCTCACCTGTGTGCTCCGCCACCATTGCTGTTCCAACATCAGGGGGCTTATGGCAAGGTTCTAAGCGAGTAGTTACGAATGTTACAGCTACCTTTTACCAGCGTTCCAGGATCTTCTACGTACGCAATATAGGAGCCTCCGCATTGTATTGGGGTATGTCACGGCATAAAACTGAATAATGAACCCTGAGGAACGGTATGACTAGCTATTGAATCCCTTATAGCACCCTTATAGGTGGCTGTCAAAATGAGGGTCCCTTTTTGGGTCCTTATTATAGTACGGCACCTAATTTTCAGGGTACCCAAAAAGGGGCCAGAATTTTGATAACTACCCTTAGAGTAGCTCAACTTCTAGAACCCGTCAACGCACCCTCAATCTCACAGGAGCCCCATAGTCTCTAGTCCGTTTCCCAAAAAAAAAACAAACCCTAAACCCTAAACCCCTAAACCCTAAAAACCCTAATTAACCCCAAAATCCCCAAAGAGCCTCCTGCTCCCAGTCGCTCGAAACTCCAAGCCATAGATAGTAAGCTCCTTGACTTCGCACGGTGCTGAGTTCAGGGTCTTCTCGGACCCTGATCTGAGGAGCCTACCTTTTTTCGGGTTCCCTAATTTCAGTTCTTTATATAAGTCCTGAAAAAAGTAAGTTATTTGGGGGTAAGGTTGGGTTTCGGCACCTGGGCGCCTTGGAAGGTGGAAGACGTTTCTTTTTGGTGGAGGGGGCATATCATGGTAATCTTATGCCGGGGACGACAAGCAGACAATGTATGATCACAAAATTGTTCAGGCCACTAAACTAGTGTGATATGCTGCCGGTAACAGTCGCTCAGCGATCCTCGAACAGTTCGTTGCTGCTAGTCTTGGGCTTGAGTTTAGATTTTTGATGTTTTAGGGGTAAGCTAAATATCAGTCGTCCACGTGCTTGCCTCTCAGGAAAAACATCACGGTTGTGGTGCGAGCCCTAAACCCTGCATTTTTGTTGCAATCATGCTCACCTTGTTTGGCCTTGCTGGGAAGGCTGGGAATTTTCAGTTTCGTCCGTCTTTATGTCTTTCCGTCTGTCTCGATCGCTCTCTGCGGGAATCCGGAGCGGACTGACGCGACCACCCTAAACACTAAACCCCAAACCCTAAATCCCAAACCCTAATCCTAAACCCTAAACCCCGGTTAAACCCCGAACCTTAAACCCAGCTACAAAGTCTCGAAAAGCGCGATGTGAGAAGGGATGCTCTATGTGACTTCAAGATGTTCAGCCTCAGAGTCCCACACCTGAGCCCTATTGCTAGAAACCCCGATCATATCTATGTATGTGTGTGTATATGTGTTTCCACATGTATACCCACATGCATATGAAAACTTACATATGCATGTATGTGCATATGTACATATACATATATGTATGTATGTGTGTTTTTGCGTGTATGTGTATGTATACATGTACATAAAGTTGCCGGTTCATTTATGTTTGTACTTGGTTGTATCTATCCAGCTATATACATGCATAGGGCGACCAAGGCACCAGGTGGGCAACCGTTTGGCCAGGTTTTGGTATTTCTTGGCCAAGCGGGTGAGTAGGTCCACATCCCTGTGGCCAGCTCGGGCACAGGCCCACAGAACGGTGGGTGCGTGAATGAAGAGTTGCTGCTTCGTCAGCTTCAGCAAGAGCTGCTTCAACCGCTCGACCCCAGCCAGAAGCGTCTGGTCGCCGATCTTTGTCAGCCCACTATCTTCGCCATCATGGAGCGCAACTGCCAAGAGGTAGTTCGAGACCTCCTGGGATGTCATGCCTTGGCTCACTTCTGAACCCCTCCTAAAAGTTAAACTTTTAGCCTCCTTATTATAGTTACCCAAAAAGTTAAAGTCTAAAGAGCCAACCAGAAGAACGCCAAGATGCGAGGTGCACTCTCCGGAATTCGTTGTGCCAGTGCCCCTGCCATGCTCAGCACTGATGGAGCCTCGTGAACGAGGTGCGCAGAGGCCCAAAGGCAGTTGGAGAGCTCTCGCGGTTTCCTTGGGTTCTTGATATAGGCAACTAAACCCAAATTCCCAATATAGACCCTTGTCTGATTAAAAGAGTGGTATCAAACATTCTGAACAAGAGCCCGGTATCAGATCACACTCCTCCGCCGAGTATGCCACGGCGGGCACGAGCTGAAGAACCTCCGGCGCTACGTCCTTGAGGTGTGCGGAGGCACACAAGCAAGTGGCCAGCTCTTGGGGCTTCAGCCTCTTCGTTTCCGAGCGGATCGCTTTCCTGGCTCTTGTTGAGGAATTTCTATCCTTTAAGTTACCATAATAAGGAAACCTTTTCAGCTACTATAGATTCCTATTAAATTAGAGTAACTCTAGTAGATTCCTCAACGAAACACCATTCGCTACTATAGATCCGTTCTGTGGTAACCTACATTAAGTTCCTTCATAAACGCCTTAAACCCCAAACCCCATAGCAACCCTTATAGCAACCTTTATAGGAACCCTTATAGTAACTTTTACAGTATAACCCTTATGATAACCCTTACTAGGATACCCAGTAACCTAAGAATAAAAAGGCCTCTCTTTTTGGTATTGGGTAACTTTATAAGGAACCTAGGACTACAAAAAGGGAATAAGGGTACTACTGGGCATCCTAGTTTAAGGATAAACCCTAACCCTAAACCCTAAAGGCCCTTATCACAAGAGCCCAGGCTCGCAAGGGGCTCGACATTCTTCAAGGCACTCTCGTGGTTCCGCAGCTGAGCCGTCGCCCAAAGGCAGTTCGAGAGGTGCTGCGGCGTCATCCCATGCACTTTCCTGGGTTCTAGAGTAAGGATCTATAGTAAGGAACTGTAAACAAGTTACCATACTAGGGATCTGTAGGAATAGATTAGGTATAGGGTGTCCTTTCTCGTA
Organism: Symbiodinium sp. CCMP2592; assembly: GCA_905221615.1. Classification (NCBI taxonomy): domain Eukaryota; class Dinophyceae; order Suessiales; family Symbiodiniaceae; genus Symbiodinium; species Symbiodinium sp. CCMP2592. The sequence continues at coordinate 1,245,069 of CAJNDT010003334.1, read as the reverse complement.
GCAACTTGACAGAAGTTTCTTAGCAAGAGCCCAGCTTCTCAGGCAGTCGGTCTGCCAGAGCTGGTAAAACCTCAAGTAGCTCAGGCATTCTGCCCTGGAGCCGCGCCAACGCCCAAAGGCAATTCGAGACCTCCTGCGGTTTCAGCTCCGCAGCTCTCACCTCGTGGGCTTAGGGTTTAGGGTTTAGAGTTTAGGGCTTAGGTTTCTATACTGAACTTAGAGCCCTAGCAAAAATTGCAATTTTAGCCGTTTCTTGGGGATTATAATAACCAAAAATTAAAAATGAGTTCTAAGTACCCCTAAGTCTCAGGTAGAGTTTTTGCTACTGCAGCTGCCACTTTCCTCAGCACCTTCTGCAGAGGCTGCTCGCCTTTTTTTGAAGTGCTTTGCAAATGTGCTGCCGCCCAGAAGCACTGGGAAAGACCCTGGTGCTGCAGTGATGAAACCTTCCCTGGGATCTTTTTCCCAGCAACCTTGGCGAGGTTGAGTGCCTCCGGTGCCTATACTGAACTTCGAACCTTAGCAAAAATATAATTTTAGCGGTTTCTTAGGGATTATAATAACCAAAAATTAAAGAAAATTCTTAGGGAGTGTAATAACCAAAAATTAAAAAAAATCTAAGTACCCCTAAGGTGCAACATCCGCCAAGTGGGCAGAAGCCCAAAAGCAAGTACAGAGCTCCCGGGGGCTCATGGTGGACTTCTGCACCGCCTTTGTAGCTCTTGGTTTAGGGTTTAGGGCTTAGGGCTTAGGGTTTAGGCTCTTGGAGGGTATCCTTAGCCCATAGGTATATCTACTCTGAAAAAACAACGCTTAATCCAAACGAACTTGTATAAAGCCACACAACGCCGTCATAATAAACAAGCCCTGAAGTGTTGCGCGCCCTAGACCTGAAAGCCCTATGAACTCGCAGCTCTAGACCTGTGTACACCTTGCACATGAAGGCTAAGCCCTGCAGTTTAAGTTTGAGGCATCTTGCCCCAAACCCGAAACCCTAAATGCTAAATTGAAGTTTAAACTGTTCGTGTACATATCCATTTAAAGGTACACCCCAAGTCCTAACCCCTAACTCCTAAACCGCACGGGCATTGGAGCATCGGGCTGCCTTTGTAGCTTTTGGGAGGATCTCCCGCAGCTTCGCAATGAGAGAGGAATCCAAGCGCTTCTGCTGAAACTTCGCCTCTAGTGCAAAGTTGAAACATGGATTAGGATGATTAGTGCGGGGATTCCATATACTTGAGGATAATGATGTTCCAACTCTCTGGCTTCTCCCGTAGCTTGTTCAGTAACCCACTTGGAAAGGTTTTTTGCCTAGGGTTTTGGGTTTAGACCTCTGGGAAGAAGCATCTGCAGATAAATGATAACAGAACCCCAGGGGAAAGGCAAACAACTATGCAAAGGGGAAAAGGAGGGACCCTTAATGGGGACCCCTACCCTATAGAATGGGCTATACAATGGGTATATGATAGCTATATTATGGGTATATACCTAGGGGTCCCTATTAAGGGAATCCTAAAACCTAAACCCTAAACCCTTTATAGAACCCTTTTTGATCCCTTATATACTAAGGGTCCTTTTTCTGAGGGTCCCTCCTTTTACCCTTAGAAAAACCCCTAAAACCTAAACCCTAAGCCCTAAATCCCCAAAGCCCTAAATCCCCAACTCCCAATCACTAAACCCATTAAGGGTCCCTCCTTTTACCCTTAGAACAACCCCTAAAACCTAAAACCTAATCCCTTATATACCTAGGGGTCCTTTTTTTGAGGGTCCCTCCTTTTACCCTTAGAGCTATGCAAATTGAAGAGACCAGCTGCCAGGCGCCGTAGCAGCGCTGCCAAGTTGGAGCCGCTGAGCCCTTAGCTTCACCAACCTACCTTAAGCATTCCGGTACAGGGAGAGCTATCTCGAAACTTGGCTGACTTCTGAACCCCTCCTAAAAGTTAAACTTTTAGCCTCCTTAATATAGCTAATATAGAAACCCAAAAAGTTAAAGTCCTAAGAGGCATCCAGAAGAAGGCCAAGGAAAGTTCGTAAGACGTGTGCTAATTCAGCCACGAAGAAACTGTCCAGCTCATCGTCAAGGATGGCCAAAAGAGCCGGCGCTGTCTCTACCTAGTTGAAGGTTCATGGGGGGTTCTATGTGGGCTTAGAAGTCCTTTGATACGGGTTATAACTATGCTTATCCTACTTATAACTCTACTTAATACTAACCATGAATCTCCAAGTGAGGGACGACAAGACCCTCAAATCCAATATTATGTATGTGCCAGAAAAATTAAACTATTGAACTTTACGTGTTCATTGAGAGGATCTATCAAGCACCGAGAGTAATGGTTGTATGTACAGTATAGGGGCCTCAAAAATGTCGATACGCTTTGGTGTATAATTATCAGAGTGTGATGTGAATGCTGTTGCTAACTATATAGCCAGGCTTCTGTATGCTGGACTTCTCAGTCCTATACACTAAGAACCTATGATCCTACAGAGTCCGTGCTAATTGTTGTCTTTGGTTGCCTGGCTTCTTTCGCATAAGGTACCACCAACCACTAGCCATTGAAAATCATGGGGTTTGCGAAGAACCTGAACCATGGATTCTTTTAGGGCTCTTGCTCCCCAAGGTACGGTGATCCGTGGCGTCAAGCGCGATGAAGGAGTAACATCCTGATGCTCAACGCCTGGCCCACGTGTCAAGACAGCGAAAAGCCTCGGTTGCCAGGCCGTCAAAGCAAGGCAACCGAGCCAAAAGAGGCTCCTCCTGTGCCCAAGCAGTGATCGCATTGTAGCTAGGACTCCTATCCTAGATTGGAACTTGGGAACGCTTCGATCCTGCAAAGGGCTGCAGCATGACGCAAGTAGCAAATCACAATTTGCCAGAGCTCCTGGACCTAGAAGGGAACCAGATTATCTATACTGAACTTAGAACCCCAGCGAAAAAAAACAAATATATATATATATATATATATATATCTGTATTTATCTGTTTCTTAGGGATTATAATAACCAAAAATTAAAAGCTATTTCTAAATACCCCTAAGTTATGATTCAAAGTGTATTCCTGAACCAACGGGGACCAATATGACGATTCAAGGTAGATCCCGTAGTTAAGGGGCATCCTGGAGCGAGGCCGCCCAGCCAAAACAAGCCTTCGCCAACGTTCAGCTGAATGGCTCGAGGAACCCAAGGCTTTCCGCAAACCGCTAAATCTTATAAACCCTAAACCCTCATCTCCTACAACCTAAACCCCTATACCCTAGAAACCCTAAACCCCTGAATCCTATAAACCCTAAACCCCGCAACTCCCGCAGTCTAAAGTGGGGGCCTGGATAGTTAACATTTGAAAGGAGCTTATGGTACAAGTAGTTTAGCCCAATCGCCCTGGAGCTGTGCCCCTAAACCCTAAACCCTTTTTGAGCACGGACCAAACCCTAAACCCTAAACCCTAAACCCCCAACACGACGTTGCCTGCATCGCTTCTTGCTCCTGCTCGTCGATCTGTGCTAAGAGACGCAGCCTTCCGTCTTGGCTGTCCCTACTTGGAGGGTCGGGACGCTTAGTAACTGGTTATTTTAGGGACTTATAAGTACCATAACCCCAATTAGGGTCCCTTTTAGGGTACTTATAAGTCTACTTACTACCTACTTACTAAGTCCCGCGACCCTCCAAGTAAAGCTCCATGTACCCATATAGTATATACTTATAGGCCTCAAAGTACCTATGTAGGGAGCCCTTTAAGGCTTAAGTATCTACTATAAAGGTGCATGGAGCCTTTGGGTGTAGGGCTTAGGGTTTTGAGGTTGCAAGGCTAAGGTTTAGGCTGAGTCAGTCGAGTTGAGGCCCCTGAACTTGGACTCCACCCAAACCTTACTTGGAGGGTCGGGGGACTTAGTAAGTAGGTAGTAAGTAGACTTATAAGTACCCTAAAAGGGACCCTAATTGGGGTTATGGTACTTATAAGTCCCTCAAATAACCAGTTACCAAGTCCCCCGACCCTCCAAGTAAACCTGCAGTGAGAGGAGGAGCAGTGGTTCTTGTCGCCGATGCTGGTGGTTGGAGGTACGGGAGTCTCCAGATGTCGTCGAAGAGAACACTAGGTGTCGATTTCCACAGTCCCCAAAGCTATTTGCAGTTAGGGGTCCATATCGAACACTGAGGGAGATTAAACCCTATAAACCTTGAACCCTAAACGGTTTAGGATCCCAAATCGATACCCAGACTAGACCCAGAAGTAACCTAGGAATAAAAAGGGTGCCCTTTTCGGGATAAAGGGGGTTATAAGGGAACCTAAACCCTTAAAAAGGGAATAAGGGCCTACTTTGGGTCCTAGTCCTAGCAGAACAAGGATCCCAAACCGGGGAACCTTCAAGAAAGGGGTTGATAAATCAGGGGTCGACGCTCGTGTAGTGTAATGGTAGCTGCTCGATTGTCGTTGCCGTCCACGATAGAGACAGCATCGCGGGAGTATCTTTAGTATACTATTATATGGTAAATAATACTATATAATAAATTTCATATAGTAAGAAAGTGTCAGGTTCTGCGTTACAACTCGTGCTGTTCTCGTCATAAGTGTGGCCGTTTGGCGACGGTGGCCGTGGCGCTCGTGCAGTGGTGGCGGCACTGCATGGCCATAGTGGCGGTGGTGCTTATACAGCCTTAAACCCTGAACCCTAAACCTGTGGTTGTCTCATGGTCTCAGCCACCGGGGAATTCCATGTCAAGCGTGAACCTAAACCCTAAACCCTAAACCCAACCCCACAAAGGACAGTGATATGAGGGCCTCAGGCCTGAACAAGTAGCAGAAGCTTTGGGGGGGGGGGGGGGTACGAAATACCGTGAGCACAATGAGGAACCGTGATAGGGTTTAGGATCATGTATAGATTTCTTTAGGCCAAACTTGGGCCCCCATATTCATTTACCAAATGCATAGGCAAGCTTCGGAAGCTGGCTTTTCAAAAAGCACTGGAAAGCCGTCAGCAAACCTTAAAACCCTGAACCGCAAACTCGAAACCACTCTGGATGAAACCCCACCGAACCCCAAACCCTAAAGTCTAAATCCTTGTAGAACCCCTTATAGCAAGTTCATCTAGAACCCTTTCAAGAGCCTCTAGTAAATATCCCACCCTAAACCCCAAACCCCCACAAGCCCTAACCTAAACCCCAAACCCCCACAAGCCCTAACCTAACCCTAAACCCCAAACCCCTACAAGGCCTAACCTAAACCCCAAACCCCCACAAGCCCTAACCTAACCCTAAACCCCAAACCCCTACAAGGCCTAACCTAAACCCCAAACCCCCACAAGCCCTAACCTAACCCTAAACCCCAAACCCCTACAAGGCCTAACCTAAACCCCAAACCCCCACAAGCCCTAACCTAACCCTAAACCCCAAACCCCTACAAGGCCTAACCTAAGGATCCAAAAACAGCCATATGCGAACCTCTCGGACTCGGCTAAGTCCCGCTGCGCCTCCACCTTCGACAAGCATGTTGAGGGATAGCTACACGGACGCATACTAATATATATATATATATATATAATATATATAGACAGTACATGCATACCATATATATATATATAATATACATATATATATATACATATTATATATATATATGTATATATATATATATGTATATATATATATATATATATACACATGTGTATATCTACAAACATATATGAATATACATGTGAATAATGAAAATTTGTATGACTATAAACACCCATAGTTCTTATAGTAAAGTACTTCATCTCAGTCTTCGAAATCTTTAGCTAACTTAGACTAGCAAACCGACTTTGGACCAACAGTACCCAAAGACCCTAAACCATCTCGCGTCCCACGAACCCACTTGGAGGGTCGGGGGACTTAGTAAGTGGTTATTTTAGGGACTTATAAGTACCATAACCCCAATTAGGGTCCCTTTTAGGGTACTTATAAGTCTACTTACTACCTACTTCCTAAGTCCCCCGACCCTCCAAGCAACTAATGCCGGCTCCCCGCCAGAATGAATAACACAGAGGCTTCAACAATTAGACCCAAAAGGTCCTATGTACTGATAAGGGGGGATACTTCCCTAAGTCATAATTGCAATTTCTAATGAGAAAACCCTACATTCTACTATATCGGCACATAGGACCCTTTGGGAGAGTAGGGTTTTGAAGAAGGTTCAAGAATTCGGGTTTAGGGTTCAGGGGTTTAGGGTTTAGGATTTAAGGTTTAGGGTTTCGGGTTTAGGGTTTAAGGTCTAGGGTTTTAAAGTTTAGGGTTTTGAAGAAGGTTGTGTCATACGGTTGATGATATAAATCCTGCATTACCCGTTGTAAGGAGTATACCATAATTCCCATAGTTTAGGGTCCTTAAGGTAATGCAGGATTTGTTAGAAGCTGCCCCCCACCCTGTAATAGTGACTATGAGGATTTTCTTAGGGCCCTATTATATTCCTATTATACCACTACTACAGGGTGGGGGCCCCTTCTAAAGGATTTAAATCATCAACAGTAGCATTATTGCGGCCCCTCCATTACCCTAAACCCTAATACCCTAAACCCTAAGCCCTAAACCTTAAACCCTAAACCCAAAGCCCTAAACCCTAAACCCTGAACCCTAAACCCTAAACCCGAAACCCTAAGCCCTAAACCCTAAACCCTGAACCCTTGTGTTGAGGCATCCTGTGGCCTGGTATTCCTAGCTGTTTCGGCCTCAGGCGTCTTTTTGGGGGGGCTTCCGAAGATTAGGGGACCCTTTAAGGGCTCCTTTAAGGGATCTATAGGGGTTCTGTTAAGTTTCCAGGGTTTAGGGATTAGGGGGCTTCCGAAGATAGGGGACCCCAATGTAGCACCCTAAATAGTAGGATCCTGACTCGAAGGACTAGAAACTCAGGTCCCCCCCCGAATTTTCGGGAACACCCTAAACTTATAACCCTACTTATAACTACCCATGAACCTCCGGTCCAACTAGCAGATAGGGGCTTAGGGTGTAGAGTTTAGGATATAAGCAGTTTAGGGTAGAGCCCTTCAAAGGAAACCTTATGGTACCCTTATAGTAACCCTCGAAAGGGATCCTAAGGAATCCCTAAAATTTTCGGAAACTCCCAGATTACCCCAAAGCACTGCCCGGAGTTCCCGGCCTCCCGACGTTTTGCCTCGGCTTTGAGGCGGGCCTGCGCATATGGTATTCGTGAGGCCACTTGGGTTTAGGGCTTACGGTTTTGGCTTAGGGTCTTGGGCTGTGGGATCCACTTGCGTTTAGGGCTTTGGGTTCAGGGTTTGGGGTTAAATCAATTCCACTTGAGGGTTTGTTGGGTGTAGAGCTTGCTTTAGGCTTCGGGGCAGTCAGACGAGAAGCCGCTGTCCATCATATAGCTACACCAGTCGCTTGTGGTAGCTGGTACTAAGGGGCTTTGGGGTTCAGTTCAGGGTACCTCTGCCTGTAGACAAGAGCCAGCAAAATTTCATCTTGTCAACATCAGTGTCGCACCGTTCCCTCTATGGGTTAGGAACAGACCTGCGCTGGTACTCGTGACCGAAGTTGTTGTTAATCCAAAGGGTCCCAAGTACCGAGTTATATGGGAGATACTTACTCAAACCATAGTAGTAAATCCTGAATTTCAAAACCTACTGAAAATTTCTTCTATATGATTACCTAGGATCCCGTGGATAATCTTATCCCCCTGTCGCCACGCTTCTTTTCATGTCGGCCAAATTTGTTCTGGTTCTGAAAACAACACCTGTCTAAACTCAAAGTCCTAAGCCTGTTAGAGAACTCTGGAAGTCCAGCAGCAGCATCCGCCTTTCACTGGGTTCTTGCTACAGAATTGAGTTTTAAGTTACCGTAATAAAAGAGCCATATCATTTACTGGAGATCCCTATTATAGAATTGGAGTTTCCGAAACTTTGGGGTACCTTATTTTGGGGTCCTGATGATAAGGGTCTTACTATTTAGGGTAATTACTATATTAGGGCCCCCTAGTTTCGGAAACTCACAACTCCCTTAACAGGAACCCAGTCTATAGCAGTTCACCTCTGGGGTTGCTGGCTTCGGTTTTGGGGTTTAGGGGTTTAGGGGTTTAGGGGTTTAGGGGTTTAGGGTTTAGGGTTTAGGGTTTAGGGTTGATGGTCAAGGTAAGTAGTGGACGGTGTGGGTGTTGCGCGGGCCCGAAACAACACAAAACCCCTAACCACTAGGCCCCAACGGTTCGAGACTGCCGCGACGCATGCCGTTGCGCTTTGCGAAAGCACGAGCCCAGATGCCCAAAAGCCCAGAACTAAAGAAGCCCTAAACCTCCTACCTCAGCCTCTAGACCCGGACCTTTAGAGCTTACGGTTTAGGGTTTGGGGGTTTGGGGTTTGTTAACCACGCCAAACCGGCGATCAAGAGCCCGAAGCCATGGACTTTAAACTCCAAAATTCTAAACCTCAGTTGCTGAGTTCATAATCCCCAACAAGTGTACACTTTCAGCTTTTAAAAGTGGGTAGTATTATTCCCTAAAAGTGATAAGTGTATCCACTCAGCTACTAAGAAACACCCAAATCGCACGACCATCACCGGCCTCCTCGTTCTGCTGACGAAGCTGAGCCTAGCAACTGAAAAGGCCAGAATCTCCTACCCAGACCCCCGGGAGGATCTAGAAAGTAGATCCCCTAATTTGAGTCCCTATGCTACTAGGGCACTTTATAGGAACCCCCATTAAGGGATCTACTTTCTGGATCCTCCCGGGGGTCTGGGTAAATGTAGGGGCCTGATACAGTAAACCCCATGAAGTTGGAATCCGGATTAAGGCCAAATATTGCTGGGATGTGCTGGGATTCCGCCTAAATTGCTCTAAAGGATCGAGGCTAGTGGGTATCCAACTTTTGGGCTTCTACTGTATATTAACTAGCAAGAAGGTTTCTTCAATTGAGTACCTAAACGTTCCATAAGAAGGTTGTTTTCGAAAACAATGGGGAACAGGCAGGGTCTTGAGCTTTATTGGACTACAATATGCTCGGGGCTACTGAATATCTGAACTAAGGGAATTGGAGGGTGTTGGTTGTTTTCCTTCAGAAGGCTTCGTGCGCCTTGGTAAGGTTGCTATAGGGTTTGCGAGGGTTTTGAGCCAGGCGTTCTGTTGTAGCATCTTCTTGTGGATACCTGACTTTGCTACTCTGACCGTTAAGTAGGTGACCCCTGCCATCTCAAAGAAAGGACTAGGCTGCAGGAACAGATCCCGAATACGCGGACAATCAAGGATTGGCCAAATTTCAGCACCCTTTCACCTCCCTCTAAAGCCTAGGATACCCAGTAACCTAAGAATAAAAAGGCCTCTCTTTTTGGTATTGGGTAACTTTATAAGGAGCCTAGGACTACAAAAAGGGAATAAGGGTACTACTGGAGTTCCTAGAAGCTTACTTTTCCTATTCCGAGGCGAACTAAGGGTCAGTGTTCGGGAAATTATGTCGGACTTAAAGCTCCCCAGAAAGGTTAAAAGGGGAGGTACCCAGACCTTCCAAAATCCCTTAATTAAGGAATATACCTTAAATTAGAATAGGATCCTTAATATGATTTAAGGTATATTCCTTAATTAAGGGATTTTGGAAGGTCTGGGTACCCTACTACAAAGTTTGAAGACCTGAACAGCTTCGCACAATCAGCTATGGACAGGTATAAGCAACTATCCAGGCTTCTGTATTCTGTTGACAAGTCCCCTAGCATGTGCAACGACAGGGTGGTGGTTTGCTAGGTCAGGTTCCCAATACCCCGAAAATTCCCTAAAGTCAACAATCAACATACTTTAGAAGCTGCCCCCACCCTGTAATAGTGACCATAAGGATATATAAGGATTATATTAGGGCCCTATTATATTCCTACTGTACCACTATTACAGGGTGGGGGGCAGCTTCTAAAACATACTACCTTCTAACCAGCGCCATCCCCCAAATAGTGATTCTACGTCGCTGCTATACTAAGCTCAAAAATACGTACTCATCACAGAGTCTTAACTCTGAGGCCCAAACACAGAATCCTGCAGAACACCATGTTTCCAACATACGAACCCTATAAAAGCCCTTCTCAAACCATGGTTGAACCTGCAAATGATCGGGTCTTTTATGCCCATCGCGACTGCCCCAACCTGGTAGCCCACAAGCCTGATCCAGGGGTCTTAATGAGTAGAGTACTAGGATCCCGAATAGCCTTGACAATAAGCAGAGCTCCCTTGCCGGTATTGGATAATTTTGTCAGGAACCTAAGACCACAAGAAGGGAACGAGTGACCACTGGGGGGTTCCTGTAAGGGCCATCCCACCAACCCTCAAAACATTCAAACAAAAACTGTGAAAATGACAATAGCAGTAACAATACTAAAAACTAATAACAATAAAGTAATACTGCACAATGAATACTTCGAGGCCCAGGGGACTTAGTAAGTAGGTTATGAGTGGGGTTATTTATTGGGGAAACTCCATTTAGGGTACTTATAACCCTATCTATAACTTACTTACTAAGTCCCTTGGGCCTCTATAAGTAATGACATCCGAAAAGAGCGACATGCCTCCATTTGCGCCACCTCTTCGGGACTGGGGCCCTGCTCAATTACCACCTTCCATAGGAGACGCGAAGGGCCATGGCTTGGGGCTTAGGGTTTAGGGTTTAGAGGTAGGGGTTTAGGGTTTAGAGTTTAGGGTTTAGCGATCAGGGTTTGCGGCTTAGGGGTTTAGAGTTTAGGGTTTAGGGTTTATGCTGGGGCAGTTTATAGGTAGTATTATTAGGGAGAGCCCTTAAAGGGTACCCCTTCTGCACCCTACTTCTGCTCCCAGTTTAGGGTTTGGGTTAGGTACTGCCCCCATTAAGGTCCTACTATATCTATATTATGAATATTATTCAACTATTACTGAGTTGGGGCCGTACCTAAGGTTTGGGGGTTCCTCTAAAGAGTTCTTAAAATGGTCCTATAAGGGTTACTATAAGGGGCATTACGGGGGTTTTAATACAGGGGCCGTAATAATTAGGATTTAATGTTTGGGGTTAAGGGTTTAGGAAGTTATAGGACTTAGGGCTTGGACTTTAGGATCTAGGACTTCAGGATTGATGGTAAGCAAGGACATTACTTCCCGGCCTTCTGTGATATTCATGATCCTAGATATGTTTGGTCTGTACAAAGCATCGCACGGAATCTGACCTTCTCAGAGCTAACATGAGAACAAAAGGGTCAGAGCCCGCAGCACAGTCCAAGTGCCCGCCGAAAACGCATGCAAATCAGCTCGCCTAGGCACTCCTGCAGCCCTGCGACATTAAATGCCCTGCCACCCTCAACCAGTAACCTCTGCTCCCTAGACCCTGAACCCTAAGTAAACCCTAAACCGAAAACATAGGTGCATGCTAGCAAACACGGAGGCGAATCCGGACATCTTCAGAGGTTGAAGGCACCTCTCTCTCGACGATCTTCTCGACGATTTTGTCCACATACCTACATTTGCAGAGCGGGGCTACATATTTTGCTATGTAGGGGCCCTTATGATCAAACAGAGGCTCTGGGGGTAGATGTACCAAATCATAGCAAGAAACCCTGCGGCTCCGCGGTATGTTACTGGTCATCCGTAAGGCTTTTTTAATGTTGCAGAGCTCATATTAACAAAGTCTTCTCTGATGCCGCGTAACCTAGGAATTTTAAACAAGGGCTCCTTTTTTGGTATTGGGTAACTTTATAAGGACCCTAGGACTACAAAAAGGTAATAAGGGTACTACTGGGCATCCTAGATACTAATCCCTTCCCCCATTTACTAAAGAGATCCCTAATTATAAAAACACTTTTCCCCCGATCCACCCGGAAGTAGCACCGCCCTTTAAACCCTAATTTGAATTAGGGGGAAGGTTTAGGGTCTATAGATTGAGGGTTTAGGGGGAAGAATTATAATTGCATGACTCAGCAACTGCTCAATTGAGCCGCATGAAAAGCTTTATTAGCCAAGCCTTTATTGAAGCCTATTTTGTTAATGCGTATTTACGGATTTAGTGTGTATTTGCACGGATTTGTGTATTTGCACGGATTTAGTGTGTATTTGCACGGATTCAGTGTGTATTTGCACGGATTTAGTATGTATTTGCACGGATTCACGGATTTAGATGTATTTGCACGGATTCCGTGTGTATTTGCACGGATTTGGTGCGTATTTGCACTCACGTCCTGTGTAGTTGCACGAATTTAGTGTGTATTTGCATGTATTTATACGCATTTAGCGTGTGTTTGCACGGATCGTGAGTATTTGCACGCAGTATTTGGTGTCTAATTACAGGGATTTAGTGTGTGTATTTGCACAAATTCCGTGTGTATTTGCACGCATTTACTGTGTACCTGGTGTGTAGTTAGAGGGATTTAGTGTGTGTCTTTACACGGATTTAGTGTGTGTTTGCATGGATTCGGCGTGTATTTGCACGGATTTAGTGTGTATTTGCATGGATTTGGTGTGTATTTGCACGCATTTCGTGTGTATTAGCACGAATTTCGTATGTCTTTGCACGGATTTAGTGTGCATTTGCACGGATTCCGTGTGTATTTGCACGGATTTGGTGTGATTTGCAGCCCTTATAATAGCGTTTCTTAAGTCTCCAGAGAGCCCAGAGCTTCAGGTCACCCCAAAATCTCGATTCCGGGTGGGGAAAGGGCCCAAATGACACCCCCAGGGATTGAGCCCACAACCTTCCCGAGGAGGGCTTTGGAGGCAGACGTTTACCCATTAGGCCATGGCCAGATGGTTCTGGGGGCGGGCGGCTGCCTCGTTAGGGGGTTTTGCCACGGTCGCAGGCCCAATTCTGGCGGTGTCCCCGTGGGCCCTTTCCCCATCCAGAATCGAAATTTGAATTGACCAAAAACCGCCAAGAGCACAACCAACTACTGCTGCTACTATCAACAACAACATCATCATCATCTTCTTTTCCTGGACCATGATCATCGTCATCATTACCATCACCACCACTACCGCCATCTTCATCATAACAAGCATCACCGTAATCGTCATCATCATTTTCATCGTCATCATTTTCATCATTTAATTACTTGTAGAACGTGTGTTTCTGGCAGTTGAGATAACAACGGGACCCTAATTATAAAAACATTCTCGAGTTTTTATTTAGGGCGAAGGGGGGGGGGGGGCCGACCATTTAATATTAGGGGGAAGGGATTAACAAAGTCTTCTATATGGGGGTTTCCGAAAATAGGGGACCCTGATATAGTACCCTGAATAGTAGGATCATGTAGGATCCTTATTATAGGGGCCCCAAACAAGGTACTCACTATTTTCGGAAACTCCCATATGCTCCCTCTCGATAACTACGAGCTTCAGGCCGACCTTATCTGTCGCATGGACTGCGAAGCAACCCAGCCTAGATCTCTCCAAAAGTCCAAATGCAGCTCAGACGGAATAAGTCCTAAACTTAGAATCGAGGGTTTACCCCGGATGTAACTATGCAAAGATTTTCTTCAAAAAACTACGGGTGTTTTCTGAGCTGAAGAACATGTTGGAGATGCTAGTTGCCGAACAAAAGATCCTACACTCAAGGAGATGTTGGTTGCCAAGCCCTAAAACCTGAATGGCGATGTGGGTTGCCTAAACCTAAACGGACATACTGGTTGCCAGACCCGAAACCCTAGCAGGAGATGTTGCTTGCCGAACAATAAATCTCAAAAACATTGCAACGCCCAAAGAAGTCTTGGTTGCCACCAAAGTCTACAGGAAGCTCTTAACGGAGACGCTGGTTGCCGAACTCTAATATAGGGGCCGTAATAACATTATCCCATTATACTCTAACTAGAATAAGGACCCCCCCCCCCCCCCCCCCCGCCCTCCAAAAAAAAATTGTACAGGCACTTATTTAGCCCCCATATTCGAACCCTCAAGGCCGTAAAACGAGATGATGTAGAGTAGAAGCCAGAGAGTTGGAACATCATTATCCTCATTCCCTTAGGGTAAAGTAGAAGGGAATCCTACGGTTGATGGAGGAAATCTTGCACCATGTGCCTAGCTACAGGTGACACGACACCTGAGCATAACCCCGCACCCCCTGTTTAACATTGAAGATGATGGATACCGAGGTGGTGCAAGATTTTTGTCATTGGAACCCACGGCACTTCCGATGATCGCCGGTCAATGTTAAAAAGGGGAGGGGGGTGTCTGCTTGGCTTGGCCTCTTAAACTGGTGCAAGATTTCCTCCATCAACAGTAGCACTAATCATCCTAAACTCATGTTCCGACTTTCTGGGGTTCACCATAAAGCCAAGAGCCCCTAAACACCCTAAACCCAAAACCCCTAAACCCTCGAAACCCTAAACCCTCGAAACCCGAAACCCTAAACCCTTAAAACCCGAAACCCTAAACCCTCGAAACCCGAAACCCTAAACCCTCGAAACCCGAAACCCTAAACCCTCGAAACCCGAAACCCTAAACCCTCGAAACCCGAAACCCTAAACCCGTTCACTGTAGATCGCCAGAAGATCTGAGGTTGCTGCTCCACCTGCTTCTCCACGCGCGGCGGCAGGGGCCCCATCGCCATCTGGCAAGGCAGCAGGTTTTTTTCTTGAGGGCTCTTTTCCTGGGCTTTCAAGTAACCAGGGGGAAAAAAGTATACACTTTTATTTCATAATGGTTCCATACAGAAAAAAAGTATTAAAGTATGGTACTCCAAAGCCCAGTTTCCGACTGCCGAACAGCTAGAATTCCTTACCAGGATGGCAGTTTAGGGTTTCGGGTTTTGAGGGTTGAGGGCTTGGAGTTGAAGGTTCCTGAGCAACCCCTTTTAGAATAAGGGTACCATGTTTCCTACTCTTCGGCTTTAACAAGGGGACCCTAAACCAACATGGGAGAAAGGGTACTACTCAGGAACCTAGCTTCTGGCCTCATCCAGGGTCACTGTAACCCGAAACCCCAAAGCCCGAAACCCCTAAACCCTAGGCCATTAGTATTACCGGAACAAAGCCCAAAAACCATGAAAAGACCTGAAACCACAAACCTGGAACCGCAACGCTTTAAACGAGAAGCCGAACTGAGAACCTAAACCGTGAACACTGAATTCACCCTAAATGGGGAGCAGGCGGGATCCTTATTGGCGGCCTTAATGACTGGAGTAGGGCTCCGCGATAATCAGGAACCCGGAAGCAATTATTGGTATGTACTGAGGCTTCTAGACTAGTCTGGGTTGTGCTTTAAACCCTTTGAAAATTATTTCTGAATAGGTTCCCTTTATAAGGAAGTAAGGGGAATTAAAAATTATCCCAAAACACAACCCAGTAGTTCATCTCTAAGTTCACGAACTCCGCACTTCGCTTCTCCAGACCCGGAACCTCGACCTGAGCCCCGGAAACCCAACACCCTAAACCCCAACGTGTATGATGTAGGGCCCCAAAAAAAGCACATAAGCAAAAGTTAGGATAGGGATATCCCATATAAATCCCCTTAAAAGGAAGCCCAACAAGGTAGGGATATCCCTATAAAATGCTATGCTTATGTGCTTTTGGGGTCCGTAATGATGACTGCGCAATACCAAGAGGGCAGGATCCGGTCTGGCTACTAACTTCGCTGTCGCTGCTCTTCGAGTAATCCTACTGAAGTAGACCCCTGAGTGAGAAAGTCCCATACCTGGGGTTTAGGGTTTAGGGCTTAGGGTTTCGGGCTTAGGGCTTAGGGTTTAGGGATTTGAACAAAAATTGCTACAGACCTGTTCTTGTTTCACTGAACCCTTTCCTTATTGCATCCTGCGCGACTTGCTCTAGATGTCCGACGAAGAAGTCAATCAGGAGCTGGCACGACTGCGACAAGCCGAAGAGGGAACAGACCTGAACAGACGCTCCAAGTTAGCGCTGTTGCTGCAGTCTCCGCCGCAGCCCTCCGTTGGGCGACATTGTCGGACGGCAGAGCCTCATTCGCATCCCGGAGTGGACGCGGTATGGAGAATCGTCGTCGAGCCATTCCCGCACAATCGACAAGCAGTGTGGTCCGCACTCGGACTTGCTGCTCGGATGCGAGTACAGATACATTCAAACCCCCTATTGCCGTAGCCTACCCGAAGCCCTTAAACCCTTAACCTATAGCAGCGTTCTTTTAAAAGGCCCTCGTCTAGGATTTCGGGTGCAGAGGTCAGGATTTAGGGCTCAATGTTTGGGGCGTTGCGGGCTTCGGGTTCGGGAGTTAGGGTCGTTGGTGATGTTGGTAATGACGATGATGATGGTGACGCTGATGACGACTGCGCTGCGACGCTTGCCAGGGTGGTCGAGATGGTGGGGAATAGCAGCCTGTTGCTGTACCTGTAGGTCTCCCGAAGGGTCCTATGTACCGATATAGTAGCATGTAGGGTTTCCATACTATAGGAATTATGGCTCAGGGAAGTATTCCCCGTAACAGTACACAGGACCCTTTGTGTCTGTATGCATGTCGGTAGGTACGTATGTCTGTATGTAGGTGTGCAGCTGTTTGTGCACGTATGCATCCATGCATGCATGTATACGCATCCATATGCACTGCATACGTGTGTGTAGAACACAGTCTACGTAGTTTGCCTACTGGTCGTCGGTGTGTCATGACAACGATGACTCTTCTTCCTGGTGTGGTCATTCCAGCTGATGTTCTGAATCTACGAAGAAGAGAAAAGTAGTGGTTGCAGTCATCGTCATCGCGGGAATGCTCCGGAATCTTGATTCCAATGGAAACCCATCCACCCTCGAGAACGCTTTGAGGCAGATAAGCCATACAGTCCTAAATATCGAACCCATTTCGAGGGCGCACATGCCCTTCTTCTCCGTCCACGCCGCCGGCAGCTTCTAGTTCCGCCTGAGGTGCTTAGCATAGGGCTGCAGCAGTGCTCCAGAGATGTTTGGCAGAGAGGTTTCGCGGACATAAAATGCATACGAGCAAGAGAAAGAGGGGGAGAGAGAGAGAGAGAGAGAGAGAGAGAGAGAAAAAAAAAAGGAACAGAGGAAGAACGAGACAAGATAGAACGAGACAGAGGGAGACCGGGCAATGATGCACGTCCTAAACAATACCTTGAATCCTAAACACTGAACCACCTTGACGCAGATTATCAGGAGGTTGATGGCGCCATGCAAGGCTTGAGTCGTGAGCTTAGCCATTGATGCTGCCACGGTTTGTACATACTCTTACAGCATCAACAACTGGGTGGTTGTCAAAATGATGGTCCCCTTTTGGGTCCCGAATATAACACGGCACCTATTATTTAGGGTACCCAAAACTAGGTCGGGCTTTTAGTGCCTTTGAAAAATATTAGTAAATAAGATCCTCTTAAGCCCAATAATCAATAAGGGAAAATATAACATGTCCCAAAGCCCTACCTAGAAAAAGGGACCATAACCACCCGGTAGAGTACTAAGCTATCGGGGCCTTTGACCAGGCCTCGGGAGGTCTGCCCTCTGCGACGAGGGTTTGGGAGTTTAGGGGTTAGGGGTTTATAGGGTTAGGGGTTTATAGGGTTTATAGGGTTTATAGGGTTTGTAGGGGTTTAAGGTTTATAGGGATTTGGGCTTTAGGGGTTAAGGGTTTAAGGGTTTAAGGGTTTAGGGTTTAGGGGGTGGAGGTAGGGGCAACGTAGGACTACCAAAAGGGGAATAAGGATGCTACTGGGCATCTCATGAGACCATTAAGCCCTGACGGTATAGTACTGCTTGTAGTATCATACATATAATATTCTCTTGGGTTTATATGAACAAAAATAAAAAATCATTCCTAAGGAGACTATAGTAAAACCCAAAAGCCCTTAAACCCCAAACCCTAAAACCCTAAACCCCATAAAACCAGAAAAGCCCTTAAACCCTAAGAACCTAAGCCCCCTGAAACCCTAAAGCCTTAAATCCGCATTCCTCGTATCAGACCCGGGACCTTCAGGCGGTTAATCTCCTCTTGGTACTCCCGGATCATGGCATCCTTCACGGGTTTAGGGATTAGGGTCTAGGGTTTAGGGTTTAGGCTTAGGGTTTAGGGTTCCAGCATCCTTCAGCGGGGGTTTAGGGCTTAACGGCTTTAGGGCTTCAGGGTTTCAGGGGGTTTAGGGTTTAGGGATTTCGGGGCTATACTCCCGGATCATAGCATCCTTTGCCAAAGGTTTGGGTATAGGGGTTTAGGGCTTGGGGTTTCGGATTCAGGTTTGGAGTTTCAGGTTTGGATTCGGGGTTCGGGTGTGAGGCAGGTTGTAAGGAGCCTTTTCGACAGACGGGTCTGTAATCTTGTTCGCTCTTAGAGCCAATTTTAAATGCTACTTCAATAGCCCCTTGACGGATTGGTATGTATAATTCTTCAGAGCCCTGAAGTAGTAGGGCAGTACGGCCAAAGGCGGCGGAAGGAGTCAGGACGACCTCTTCAAGGGAAGCAGACCCTGGCCCCACGTAAGCCCCCAAACCCCCCAGAGCCCTGAACCGCACGGTTTAGGGTTTAGGGTTTAGGGTTTAGGGTTTAGGGTCAACCCGACACAAAATGCACACCGTGATCCCTTTATGCACTCGGAACATTACATAAACCCAACACCTCGAGACCTTAAAACTCTGTAACCCTAAGCCACCTAAACCCTGTATCCTATATGAACCCTTAGCCTTAACCCTTGCAAAACCTAAACCGCCTAACAGAGAAGAACAAAAACGACGATCGATGCTAGGCAACCCAAATCCAGAATTTATGTGGAAGCGAGACAGATCTGATACCAGGCAGGGCTTAGTTTTTAGGGTCGGGCCATACCCTAAACCCTAAAACCCTATCTAAACCCCTACACCCTAAGACCCTAAACCGCGTATAAACCCTAAAAACCCCGTAAACCCCCAAAACATTAGGGTCGGGCATACCCTTATAGACCCCTTTAAAGGAACCCTATTCTAATGATTAAGGCCCCTATATTATCGTACCCTTATAGATCCCTTGTAGTAACCCTTATGGAAGCCTTTATAGGAACCCTACTCTCAAACCCTAACACCCGAGTTTAGGGTCGAGGGATGCCTCAAGTTCACATCCTGCCTGAACCCCATAACACCAACCTTTTATCAAAGGGGAAAATGAGGGACCTACCCTATAATGGGCTATATAATGGGTATATGATAGCTATTTTACTTACTCCCACCCCAAAAAATAGAACGATGTTAAACTTTCCGATTCCTACTAAACTACAACAACCAGTTTTTAAAGGTTAAGCATTGGAGATCTAGGATAGGGTTTAGAGGTTAAGGGTCTAGAGTTTATGCTTTAGAGATGCCAAAACTTCACATCCTGCCTCATCCTGCCTGAACCCCCACCAACCTTTTAGCTAAGCCCCCACCAAAAAAAACACACACACAGAAATATAAAGATGTTAAGCTTTCCGATTCCTACTAAACTACAAGAACCCAGAAAGCTTAAAGGTTAGGTATTGGGGATCTAAGCACGACACCAAACTTTCAAGGATTCCTTATTCTGACTTCTTTGTAGAAGTCCTTAACAAGGTAAGGTATCGGCGTAGGTTCCAAACCCTGAACCCTGAACCGAACAACCTCAACACTGAACTGTAAATCCTAAGCGAGACGCCCTAAACCCGAAACCCTGCACCCTGAAGGGTCCCTACACCCCCATTTCGACTTGCACCGAGGTCGTATGTTGCGTCCGGTTCTGCAACATCGACGTCGGAATAGTTAGTGGCAATATCTAGTCTACGCATATTTTGTATGTAGAGCGCAAAGGGTCCTAAGTAACGATATAGTAGAATCTAGGGTTTCCATAATAGGAATTACTATTATGACTTAGGGAAGTAGTAGTATTCCCCATAACAGTACATACAGTAGGACCCTTTGGGATACCCCCAAGCCCCACTCCCCTTATGAAGCCTTAAAGCGCCGTACGTAAACCACCTGTGCACTCTGAAGGCATCGACGGTTGGATCACCCGCTGGAGTGCATCTTAAATCATAGCACACGGCCTCTGCACAGAATCCCACGCTTAGCGGGTTGTCGTTGCCAGGTTGAATGAGCATGGCAGGATGTTGTGGCCTGATTTGAGGCCCAAAGGGGGGGGGTTTAAGATTCTTGGGGTAGGGATTCCTTAATATGAACCCCTATTATGGGAACCCTACTCCCTACTAAACCCCCCTAGGCTAAAACCCCTGTTGGCTTCCTATGATGCCCTTATAGATCCCTTTAAAGGAACCCCTATAGATCCCTTTAAAGGAACCCCTATAGATCCCTTTAAAGGAACCCTAGGGATCCCTACTAAACCCCCCACAGGCTAAAACCCCTTTTGGCTTCCTATGATTGCCAGCTCTTGAAGTGCTGTTCGCGGCCGCGGTCTCACGGGTAATTACTTGGAATGGTGGTGTTGGTACTTTTATAAGGGGCTCCTTTAAGGGATCCTTTAGGGTTTAGGGTTTAGGGATCTATAAGGGAAAGTAGATCCCTTAATTTGGGGCCCTATACTACTAGGATACCCAGTAACCTAAGAATAAAAAGGCCTCTCTTTTTGGTATTGGGTAACTTTATAAGGAACCTAGGACTACAAAAAGGGAATAAGGGTACTACGGGGCATCCTAGTATTGGTACTTCCGGGTAGACTACCGTGATTTCCACAACCTACACTTCTGTTACTCAAAACCCTGAACCCTGAATTACCATAACCAGGTTTTGGGGTCTTGATGCAAAGCCCGAAACAGAGTGCTATCAAAAAGGAGAGGTTAGGGGGATGCTGGGGTTGGGGGCAGTCCACGTACAACCGACTCACGCAAGCTGGAGTGTATTTACAGCAGAACGTGTAGGATTCGACGATGTATTTAAAGTTTCGGGTTTAAGAACGCGTAAGGTCTGACGGTTTAGGGTTTAGGGTCTGAGAACACGTAAGATCCAACAGTTTAGGGTTTAGAGTTTAAGGACGTGTAAGCCCTAACTGAACCAGATACCATATGAGAGTTTCCGAAATTAGGGGTACCTTCTTTTGGGGTCCTCATCAAAAGGGTCCTAGTACTTCAGGTGCTATATTAGGGTCCCTTATTTTCCGGAAACCACCATGTCATAAGGTGGCCGTCCTTGGGATCCTCGTTGATCCTGGGCTTGTTCTTGATGCTCTTGGCGCGGTAGGCATACCTGACGCTCGGTTTAGGGTTTAGGGGGGTTAGGGTTTAGGGGTTTAGGGTTAGCGCTGTAGGCATACCTCATGCTCAGGCAAGCGTTGTAAGGCATGTGCTTTATACAAGCTGATCCGACGTCCAGGTCTTGGTTTAGCTCAAACCATACCAAAGATTGAACTGTAAACCCTAAACCCTAAACCCTAAACCCTAAACCCTAAACCCTAAACCCGCCTTAGCATATATCATACGGCAATTTGGTACATTCCACTCTACTCTTTTCTTACACTGAGGAACCTGAGAGTTAGCGTTGGTGCTTCTTCCACACCCACTTAGAGGATCATGGGACTTAGTAAGTGGGGTTATAAGTAAAGTAACTACAGCTATAAGTACTTATCACCCCAATTAAGGTGCTTATAACCCTACTTACTAAGTCCCATGATCCTCCAAGCAAGACCTGTCATTCTACCGAATCTTCGACCTTCCATACGATGGATGCCTTGTGAAACCCCACAGTCGGGTGACCATGCAACAGTGGGTCTTAATAAGGACCCCCCAAAACAGTATAGGAAATTCTTAAGGCCCCTGTATATTAGGCCCTACACCCTTCGACCCCAAACTTCTCTTGAGAACCGGTTCTGCAGCAACAGCAGAGCGCCGTACAGGCGCCTTAAGAATAAGAATAGAGTTTAGGGGTGTGTAGTATGAATTTATACCGGGACTATAACGGAACCGCACTTCTATTTTTCTCAAGCCCTTGTGCTAAGAACGCCGGACTTTCCGCGTTTTAGGGTTTGGGCTTGAGGTCAAGGGAAACTGATGGGGCCTAAAAGTTGAGGGTGGGTGACCGGGCAGGAATCATCGGCTAAGGGTGCCAGGGTTTTACGGCAATGGGCTTCGGGGGATTCTGTTTATGATTTATGAAATGACTCTTGGGATCTTGTCAGAGGTTTTCTGCAGATGCTGCTTCTTCCACTCGAAAACTCAAGCTATGCAAGTTCCACAAAATCCGGAAGAAAGTCCACATTGACAGTGTTATGTAAGTTCCTGCGGTTTCGTTGACCTTTGGACGCCTTCGACAATGGGAAAAACTTCAGAGCTGTTGGGAAAAACAGGATAGGCTGTGAACACAGCAGGGCTGAGGAGAGACGCTATATCTGGTGCTTGTAGCCGTTGCACGAATCCCAGCCGCACTTCGGAGATTTCAAGCAACGTGCGAAACACCTTGCGCTAACATAGGGCTTTGGGGTCCCACAAAGCCTTGGGAACTATGACAGCGACAAGCTGTCACGGCACCAACATACGAACCTTGATGCAGGCAGCTATGGGGCAGCTGGTGGATTTTGCAAAGGATTCTGTCGTTTCTTGTAGGCTGGCATGTTTTGCTGTGGGTGGCGGACTTGGTTGGCGAGGCTTTCTGTGGGATTCGGGACTATTAAATCGATATCCTTTCAGCCATGCTTTGCCTGTGTAAGCATCTATACCTCGATGTAAAACTACATCAGGGAGAACTACGGTTGATGATATAAAACCTGCATTACCCATAGTAAGGAGTATACCATAATTCCCATAGTTTAGGGTCCTTAAGGTAATGCAGGATTTATATCATCAACAGTATACCTACATTCCCCACCTCAAGGTCGACATCGTTTCGTCGTAGTTGTAGTCGGCAGGCCTGGGGTCGGCATGTAAGAGGATCGAACCCTGAAACCCCGAATCCGTAAGCCATAAACCTCGAAGGCACTTCCCAGCACTCCTATATCCCTTAATCAAGGAATATACCTTAATATATATATGTATATATATAGTAGGATCCCTAATACGATTTAAGGTATATTCCCTAACTAAGGGATATTGGAGTCTGTGGGTTGAGTTCGACCCACCTCTGCACGCCTCAACAACTGATAATGCCCAGGTCTGCAACTCCAGCGCCGAGGCAAGTACCCAATGTTTGCCACCATCACGGTTTTTGTGTTGCCGCCCAAAGAGTCCTGTTTCGGATTGGTGACATCTGGGCTGCTGGGGGTCTGGGATGGTGTATGGTTTGGGGTTCATTCGGACTGGCAGCATGCACCCACACAAAGCGCCACGAACCCGAAACACCTATTTCCCACCCGTCTTCCCAAAAATCCTCTTCCTAGTGGCTACTGTACCTGTAGCCGAAAAAACCTACCTGTTTAGGGAACTATCTATCTATATATATATATATATATAGAAACCATTATCAGGAACCCTAAAAAAGTAGGTCTTTCCAGCTACAGCTAGTTGCGGTTGCATGGGGCGCTAATGATGCATGCAACCCAAGGAGCCTAAACCCCTAAAGTAAAAGCCAGGAAGTTGGAATATGGTTTCAGGGTAGGATACCTTATAGTTTACCTTAAAGGGGTTACGATAATGATATTCCAACTTTCTGGCTTTTACTTTAAGCTAAAAAGGAGCCACATTGGAGAGTATAAATGAATAGAGGGCCGGCAACAATAAAGCAAGGTTGGGGGCGATATACTCTAATAAATTCCAATATGTACGGACTATATGGTAATGGTATCAGAAACTTCTTCGACTAATTTTTCAAATCGACATACCCCAAACTAAGCCCTGAACCCTCAACCCGAAACTCCACAATGATCTTCTGGGCCCGAGCCTGCAGAAGCCTTGTCAACTTGGAGTCACGGTAGGGGATATGGGAAGACTTCCTGGCAAAGTGTAACCTCAAAGATCCCTTCCAGCTCTCTTACTTGGAAGTTCATGGGTAGCTATAAGTGGGGTTATAAGTAGGGTAACTATGGTTATAACCCATATTAGATAAATATGGGAAGACTTCCTGTCACAGTTTAACCTTAAAGATGCGTTCTACTGGGCTTTGAAGTAGCAGGGGGAAACAAGTATACACTCTTATTTCATACTGGTTCCATTTAAGTACGAGGTGCCGAAAAGTATTCAAGTATGGCACTCCAAAAGCCCAGCCTAGCTCTCTTACTTGGAGGTTCATGGGTAGTTATAAGTGGGGTTATAAGCAGGGTAACTATGGTTATCACCCATATTAGGGGACTTCTAACTCCATCTATAACTAGCCATGAACCTCCAAGTAGGGTCTGTACCATGGGGTTTGACAAGTTCCTCCTTTGGCTCTAGACCCAAGAGTAACATAGGAATAAAAAGGGTGCCCTTTTTGGGATAAAGGGGGTTATAAGGGAACCTAAACCCTTAAAAAGGGAATAAGGGCCTACTCTGGGTCCTAGGGCTTTTGGGGACTTTGTAGGTTCAGATCGGCTTGTGATAGAATACCCTAAACCCCTAAACCCTATAAATGCTGTAAACTCCATAAACCATGAATGGCTTAGGGTTTAGTGCTTAGGTGTGGACAGACTTTCTGCACCGGGATAGAGGACTGGCCACACAGAGGGTTTAGGGTCTGGGTGTATGGTGTTCTGAACCCAGAAAGTTGGAACCTGTATCTGGGATGATTCGTGCTCGGATCCCCAATACTTGACCTTAAGACTTGCTGGCTTCTGCTGGAGGGTTTACGGTTTCATGGATCCAAATAGAAACTACAACATCAAGAAACTCCCACGTGAACAACGGAAAGCCATATGATACTAGAACTATGTGTGAACCACAGGCGGATATGACTTGAAATATCTAAGACCCTATATCTACCTGAACCTACCAAACCCTACTTTTGCAGGTTCTTAGTATAATCCCTAATGATATGTAATTTGTAGGGACCCTACACAAAAAATAGGTTTCGGTAGGTCAAGGTATGTTTCATCTAGAACCTCTGCGAGCATCCCTGTAATCAGGACCCTAAACCCTAGGGTTTAGGGTTTAGGGTTCTAGGGTTTAGGGGTTTAGGGTTTAGGGTTCAGGGTTCCTAAACCCTAGAGTGCAGGCGCATGGCGCAGAAGGGAGGTCGGTTCTTCAGAAACACGTGACACCTGTGAGTCAAACAAAACTTATGGAGCGCATAGGGTTTGGGGGTTTAGGATGTAGGGGTGCAGGGTTTAGGCGTTTCGACATTTCAGATTTAGGGGTTCTTGGAATTTAGGTGTTTAGGGGGGCCCCGCCAACCCCCAACAGGGCCCAACAGGCAAGCCAGCGCGGCCCGTCGACCAGGGCTGAGATGACATTCCTGCAGGGCTCCCATACTGAAACCGAGTGCAAATTTTAGAGTTTAGGGTTCGGGGGTTTGGGGTTTAGGGGTTTAGGGGTTTAGGGTTTAGGGGCTTAGGGTTTAGGGTTTGAGCTGGCGCATGTGTCGGAGTAGCTGTGTCTTCGTTCTTGCGACTGGACTGTGTGGCTTGCAATTCGATCTTGCTAGTGTGACGTTGTTGTTGTTGTTGCTGTTCCCATCAATCATTGGTTCGTGGACATGGGACGCCATAGTCCACACTGAGGGTGTCGGAGGGTTTCTCACCCACGCCTGAGTAATATGAGCTGGCCTTTGATGTAGCTTGTAGGGTAGCTCTCTCCTTACGTTAGCCTGTTCTCAGTGCTTTCAGGCCCAGGCCCTTTGCATTTCTGCTCTCAGACCTTTGCTCAGGTGCAAACGCAGTCTCACACGCCCGCAATGAGCAGAGTCAGCGTCCAGTAAAAAATGGTTGCTGTTCCTGCTGCTGCTGCCGCTGCTCTTGCTGTCGCTCTTGTTGTTGCCGGTGGCGGTGGAATTGTTGTCGTTGTCCCCGAAACATGAAAACGCATCCGCACAGGATCTTAAAGGCATGCTGAATTGAACCTTGACAAAATCCTGAAAACCCAGCGAACCCTGAAGACCTAAAAAGCAAAACAGGCAATTGATACCGATGGCCGAACCCCCTAAAGCACCAGGCCCCATAATTACCCCAAAGCGCTAAACGCCTGAGGCGAGCTCCCTATAGAACCATGTGGTTTAGGGTTTAGGGCCCAAGTTCGCTTCTCAAAGAGAAGCACTAACGTCACCAAAAACCTAGACTTTCCAGTTGTCCGTGACCAAATTGGGTACTTCAGTACAAACCCTCTGAAACCTTACGAACAGCCGGACGAAGACATACACAGTACGGCAAAAGCCTGCGTAGGGCCCAATAAAACCTGCACAGCCCTATACTGCCCGGTTAAACCCTGTAGCGCCCCCGCCCTTTGAAGGAATAAAGATCCCTTATAGATCCCTGCAAGGATCCCTTATGGAACCCTTTTAAGGAACCCCTCCCTAAATCCTAAAACCCTGTAGCGCCCTTTGCAACCCTAACACCATACAAACCACCGAGAGCCCCGAAGTGGTCTGGACTACAGCAATCCCAGGACTGATTCTTAGAGGTTCATGGTACTTAGTAACTATGGTTATAAATAAGGTAACTATACTTATAACTGGATATAACCCCAGGGTACTTATAACTGTACTTACTAAGTCCCATGAACCCCCAAGTACCCTAGAGATCAAATTAGCCGAGAAGCCTTATATAGTATCGTCTTTGGGCCCAAAAGCCTTAATATATGAGTCCTTAGATCCCTAGGGTTATAGAACGCTTTAAGGAACCCCGGGGGTACTGCTCAGGAACCACTAAAAGAAGGAAGCCTTGAAACAAAACTTGAAATCTTCAATAAGAGAAACTAAAGATCTTTTATAGATCCCTTTTTAGACCCCTTATGCAACCCTTTTAAGGAACCCTAAACCCTAAACTCCCAAACCCTAAACCCCTGCCCTCTTAAGGAACCCTTCTGGAACCCTATAAGGGATCCCTTATAGAGCCCTTTTAGGGAACCCCCCTAAAGATCCCTTATAGATCCCTTTACGGATCCTTTATGGAACCCTACACCCTAAACTCTGAACCCTTAAACCCTAAACCATGAACCCCAATCCCTAAACCCTAAACTCTAAACCCTAAACTCCAGAAACACTAAACCCTAAACCCGAAATTCTAAACCCTAAACCCTTTCAAGGAACCCCTCCCTGAACCCTAAACCCCTTTTCTGGAACCCTACTTATAGAACCCTTTAAGGGATCCTATATAGAACCCCTTTTAAGGAACCCCCCTAAACCCTAAAACCCTGAAACCCTAAACCCTAAACCCTAAACCCGAAACCCTAAACCCTAAACCCTAAACCCGAAACCCTAAACCCCCCCTCCCTTCGGCCCTTTGAAGGGGTCCCGAGAGCCGAAAGCGAGAGGTTGATCTTCGTAGCCTCCTTAAGGCGCTCGCCCGTAGCGCCTTCAGGGAAAAAGGATCCCAAAGGGTCTAGGGTTTAGGGTTTAGGGTGTACCGATGTAGTAGAATGTAGGGTTTCCATCTTCGGAATGAATATTATGACTTATGGAAGTATTCCCCATAACAGTACATAGGACCCTTTGAGGATACGGATAAGGGTTCTAGAAGGGATCCTTAAAGGGTTCTAGAAGGGTTCCTGAGAAGGGTTTAGGGTTCAGGATTTTTTTTGAGCTCTTAGGGGGTTAGGGTTTATGGTGCAGGGTTTAGGGTTTAGGGTTTATAGGGTTTATAAGGTTTATAGGGTTTAAGTACGTTGGACCTTTAGGGTCCATGTGAGGATCTCTTCTTCTGTCCTTATTAAAAACCATGCTGCAGCATCTGAACTTCAAACTTCAAACCAGTCACCGCTTCCTTTCTTCCACTTGCTCTTGCGTTTGTCTGGCACTTTCGGCCAGCGGGTGCTCGCAAAAGAAACGCTGACCGGCACTTTTCGTCCGGCAACCGCACGCACAAGATGCCACAGACTTAATCCTAAGCACTCAACCCGAAAACCTTAAGTTTATGTTAAAAAGAAGTACACCACACTGCACATCAAGAACAGGAGTCCTTGTTGCGTTTTTTGAAACATGCTTGCGGCAAGAAAAATGAAGCTTCACGCTCGTCACCCTAGAACCGGACGGACAACCGCGTTTCACTGTTGTACCAGTAAAACACGGATGAATCATGTCCTTTGCATGATTTCGAAAAACAACGTAGTCTTCTGTGTATATACGAGATTACAAAACAGGAAATATCACTCGCAATGCGTTTAATTCGAAAAATGAATGTTAGGAGTTGCAGAACAAACCTTGTGTGCTACGGCGACCCACGCGCTGTTGGATGTGGCTCTCTATGCAGAATCGTGCTTGTTGTCCATACACATGGTCTGACATACATTCACATGGTCATGTGCTCGTAGCTCGCATAGCGGCATCCATCTCCGTTCTCCGTCGAAGCAAGCTGTGAGTTAGCACTGCCAACAGGACCTCGTGCGCATTATTCAAGCTTGTCTTGCTTTTCCATGACTACAAACATAGTCACGCTCGGTTCATGATTACACTTGCACTGCCAACGATTGCTCAAGCGGTTGCTCTATTATGCTCGCACAGTTGCGGAAGTTAGCCTCATCTCCATTATTGTGTGTTTGCCTTGCTCATAATACAGACGCAGTCATACTCAGTTCATCAGCATAATTTCTCTCACTAGTTGTTCTTTCTCTGGAATTACTTATACTTCTTCTCTTTCTCTTTCTCTTTCTCTTTATCTTTCTCCTTCTCTTGCTCTTGCTCTTGCTCTTGCTCTTTCTCTTTCTCTTTCTCTTTCTCTTTCTTCTTTCTCTTTCTCTTTCTCTTTCTCTTTCTCTTTCTCTTTCTCTTTCTCTTTCTCTTTCTCTTTCTCTCTCTCTCTCTCTCTGTCTCTCTCTCTCTCTCTCTCTCTCTCTCTCTCTCTCCTCACAACGGGTGTCCGTCTTGCGTATGGCGAGATTAGCCGGCTGCGTGAATGCAGCATCACTGATTACTGGGTCCAGAACTAACGATAAGGAAAGCACGCCGCATCGAAAGAGCTTGCTATTTTTGAAGTGCGAGTCCGAGCCTAGGCTCCTGCAATCCGCGATTGAAGAAATGCTCCACAAGATCTGATCTTGCCCGACACTCATCATGTCTGAGCCGTCGCACAGAACATGCTGCAGAGAGTATTCCAGAGCCGTAAAGCGTGAAGGCTTCCGCCACTCATCGCACTGCCTCGCCGAGCGCGTCCGCTTGAGGACAGTAGGAATACTTGCAGTGAGCCGTAGCCACAGGTCTTGGCACAGTCTTGCACGAGCCGATTGCGAATGTTTCATAGCTGCGATCTTGCCCGACACTCATCATGTCTGAGCCGTCGCACAGAACATGCTGCAGAGGGTATTCCAGAGCCGTAAAGCGTGAATGCTTCCGCCACTCATCGCACTGCCTCGCCGAGCGCGTCCGCTTGAGGACAGTAGGAATACTTGCAGCGAGCCGTAGCCACAGAGCTTCACACAGTCATCTCTAACATGACGCGGGACGGGTATAAGATGCATCGTTACTCTTCCTCCTCCTCCTCCTACTACTACTAGTACTGATACTAGTACTAGTACTACTACTACTACTACTACTACTACTACTACTACTACTACTACTACTACTAGTAGTGGTAGTACTAGTAGTACTACTAGTACTACCAGTACTGCTAGTACAATTAGTACTACTAGTACTAGTACTACTGCTACTGCTGCCACTACTACTACCACTACAGTACTACTACTTCTTCTTCTACTACTACTAATACTAGTACTACAATACTGCAAGACTACAAGACTATAAGACTACAAAACTACAATGCTCCAATACTACTACAACAACTACTACTACTAGTACTACTACTACTAATAATAATAATAATTATCAGTTTCAGTAGTGCTATATAATTCTAGAGTTGTAAGACTCCAAGGTCCGTAGGAAATAAAAAAATGAGAAACAATTACATAAATATAAACATGAAGAGCATGAATACCAGGCAATTCCAGCTTTAGATAACTACAATCATTTCATAACTCATAATGATGAAGCGGCTCAGGTTCGGAGGGCTTCGCAGGCAGGCAATTGTTCCAACGGAGTAGCGTCATGCGCTGGACTCCTGGATTCGGTCCTATTGAAACCTGGAACCTGTTCCAAAACGATTGCAGAGTGCTGGTACTGCCAGATCAGATGACCTGAATAAGGGGAAGCAACTAAGCGACGCGCAAGAAGCACATCCTGTACCACGGGGTCGCGGCATGACTTTAAACCTGACACAACGAGATTCCCGGCATGACCTCTACCTTGTAACACCGGGCATCGCACACAAGCCTCACCTTGTCACACCAGGCGACGCGGAACCAGCACACCCTGTACGACCGGGCGTCGCGGAATGAAGCGAAACTTGTTACATCGAGATTTCCGTTTTGACCTCTACCCTGTATCACCGGGCGTCGCGCACAGGCCTCACCTTGTCACACCAGGCGACGCGGAACCAGCACACCCTGTACGACCGGGCGTCGCGGAATGAAGCGAAACTTGTTACATCGAGATTTTCGTTTTGACCTCTGCCCTGTATCACAGGGCGTCGCGCACAAGCCTCACCTTGTCACACCAGGCGACGCGGAACCAGCACACCCTGTACGACCGGGCGTCGCGGAATGAAGCGAAACTTGTTACATCGAGATTTTCGTTTTGACATCTACCCTGTATCACCGGGCGTCGCGCACAGGCCTCACCTTGTCACGCCAGGCGACGCGGAACCAGCACACCCTGTACGACCGGGCGTCGCGGAATGAAGCGAAACTTGTTACATCGAGATTTCCGTTTTGACCTCTACCCTGTATCACCGGGCGTCGCGCACAAGCCTCACCTTGTCACACCAGGCGACGCGGAACCAGCACACCCTGTACGACCGGGCGTCGCGGAATGAAGCGAAACTTGTTACATCGAGATTTCCGGCATGACCTCTACCCTGTATCACCGGGCGTCGCGCACAAGCCTCACCTTGTCACGCCAGGCGACGCGGAACCAGCACACCCTGTACGACCGGCGTCGCGGAATGAAGCGAAACTTGTTACATCGAGATTTTCGTTTTGACCTCTACCCTGTAACACCGGGCGACGCGTAGCTAGCACACTCTGCGCGGCAGAAGTTGCGAAGTAACCTCAACCTTACTACATCGTGTGTTGCAGTGTTGACACCAAGAGTCTCACCCTGTAACACCGGGCGACGCGGAACAAACAAACTCTTAAATAGAAATGACGAGAGAAGAAATGTGAGCTGAGATTGAGATTGTCAAGGTTGTGTCTGAAGCCCGCCCAAGTTCCCGTAACAAACTGGCGCGGTTTTGTTTTTTATCCCTCCCCCCAGGTTCCCACGGTTGAAATGGTTGAAACGGTTGAGGGCCAGGATTTTTTAACCATTTCAACCATTTCAACCATTTTGAAATGGTTGAAATGGATGAAATTCTTGCCCCTGAACTCCCGGAGAAGCCCAAAACATTAAAAATGGTTGAAATGGTTGAAACAGTTGAAATGGTTAAAGTTTTTATCCATTTCAACCATTTCAACCATTTTGAAATGGCTGAAATGGATGAAATGGATGAACTTTTTAACCATTTCATCTATTTCAACCGTTTCAACCATTTCAAATCCTTTTGCCTTTGTCCGAGGGCCAGGATTTTTTTACCATTTCAACCATTTCAACCATTTTGAAATGGTTGAAATGGATGAAATTCTTGCCCCTGAACTCCCGGAGAAGCCCAAAACATTAAAAATGGTTGAAATGGTTGAAACAGTTGAAATGGTTAAAGTTTTTATCCATTTCAACCATTTCAACCATTTTGAAATGGCTGAAATGGATGAAATGGATGAACTTTTTAACCATTTCATCTATTTCAACCGTTTCAACCATTTCAACCATTTCTAATCCTTTTGCCTTTGTCCGAGGGCCAGGATTTTTTAACCATTTCAACCATTTCAACCATTTCGAAATGGTTGAAATGGATGAAATGGATGAAATTCTTGGCCCTGAACTCCCGCAGAAGCCCAAAACATTAAAAATGGTTGAAACGGTTGAAATGGTTAAAGATTTTATCCATTTCAACCATTTCGAAATGGTTGAAATGGATGAAATGGATGAACTTTTTAACCATTTCATCTATTTCAACCGTTTCAACCATTTCAAATCCTTTTGCCTTTGTCCGAGGGCCAGGATTTTTTAACCATTTCATCTATTTCAACCGTTTCAACCATTTCAACCATTTCAAATCCTTTTGCCTTTGTCCGAGGGCCAGGATTTTTTAACCATTTCAACCATTTCAACCATTTCGAAATGGTTGAAATGGATGAAATTAGTGAAGTTCTTGGCCCTGAACTCCCGCAGAAGCCCAAAACATTAAAAATGGTTGAAATGGTTGAAATGGTTGAAACGGTTGAAATGGTTAAAGTTTTTATCCATTTCAACCATTTCAACCGTTTTGAAATGGTTGAAATGGATGAAATGGATGAACTTTTTAACCATTTCATCTATTTCAACGGTTTCAATCATTTCAAATCCTTTTGCCTTTGTCCGAGGGCCAGGATTTTTTAACCATTTCAACCATTTCGAAATGGTTGAAATGGATGAAATGGATGAATTTCTTGCCCCTGAACTCCCGGAGAAGCCCAAAACATTAAAAATGGTTGAAATGGTTGAAACGGTTGAAATGGTTAAAGTTTTTATCCAGTTCAACCATTTCAACCGTTTTGAAATGGTTGAAATGGATGAAATGGATGAACTTTTTAACCATTTCATCTATTTCAACCATTTCAACCATTTCAAATCCTTTTGCCTTTGTCCGAGGGCCAGGATTTTTTAACCATTTCAACCATTTCAACCATTTCGAAATGGTTGAATGGATGAAATGGATGAACTTTTTGCTGCAAATACTAGCACTACTAGTTTTAGTTACTACTGATAACTATACAAGTCTTACTATTCCCTTCTGGTACTAACCTTCTGGTACTAACACTGCTAATACCGATGCTAGTACTACCCCGAGCGTATACTCACATAGACCCTAGAGGTCTATGCCACATAGGGTTTAGAGGGTTTAGGGTTTAGAGGGCTTATAGGGTTTATCGGGTTTAGGGTTTAGGGTGTAGGGGTTTAGGGTCATAGAAAGAGGATAGGGGTTCCTTTAAAGGGGATCTCTAGGACTCTAGGGGTTACTATAGAGGTTCCTTTAAAGGTGAAACCATGGGCCCTTAGTATGGGCCCTTAGCCCCGGAATCGCCAAATACCTACTATATTCCCTATACAGACTCTTTAGGGTCCCTAGAACTCCCCAAAAAAGGCCTAAGGGTCCATATTAGGGGCACATACTTGTAACCTTAAAGGTTCCTTTAAAGG
Organism: Symbiodinium sp. CCMP2592; assembly: GCA_905221615.1. Lineage (NCBI taxonomy): Eukaryota > Dinophyceae > Suessiales > Symbiodiniaceae > Symbiodinium > Symbiodinium sp. CCMP2592. The sequence continues at coordinate 1,211,880 of CAJNDT010003334.1, read as the reverse complement.
GGGTCTCTAGGACTCTAGGGGTTACTATAGGGTTTAAGGGTTTTCGGGGGTTTCGGGGTTTAGGGCTTAAGGGTTTTGGGGTTCATAGAAGGAGGAGAGGGGGTTCCTTCAAAAGGGGCCTCTGGGGGTGACTGTAAGTAAGGGTTACTAGAGGGTGTCGGGGTTTGGGGTTCAGTGGTTTAGGAATTAGGGTTTAGCCGGGTTTTGGGGTTGAGGGCTTTTGGGACCCCTACAAGAAGGGTCGGTTGGAGGGTTTACGGGAGAAAAGGGACAGGGGGGGGGGGGGGGGGTTAGCGTTTTCGGGTTTAGGGGTTTAGGGTTTAGGGATTTAGGGGTTTGGGGTTTACGGGGAGGAAAAGAATAAGGGGGTTTAGGGGTTTAGGGGTTTAGGGTTGAGGGCTTGAGGTTTAGAAGCTTACATGACTACCAACATTTTTCCTAAGTGTTCCTGATTATGATTCTGTAGCGCCTTCAGAGAAAGGTTGGGATTTCAGGGTTTAGGTTTCGTTGCTGTGGTACCTTATAAGCCTGTATACTACCGGCCGTTCATGGAGATAGGTTGGGGTTTAGGGTTTAGGGGTTTAGGGTTTAAGGTTGCCGATACTCTCCATTGTAGCTCCGCTGTTTATATGGACCCTGAGTTTGGGAATATTCGGCTCTACTGTAGCTGCCGCAAGACTTAGAGTAACACTACAATCATAATCAGAAGTCTCAAGAGTAGCATTGGTAATGAGGCACCCTGAGCTCTCAAAGCATTAGGCTCTACTCTAAACCCTAAACCCCTAACCCCTAAACCCCTAAACCCCTAAATCCCTAAACCCTAAACCCCTAAAGCCCTGAAGGATCCCATGAGCGCTCAAAACGCGTCCCTTCTGGGCCTGTTTTGCTCTGACGCTCGGATCCAGCCTTAGTGCTCTCTTTGCTTGCAAGCCATCCGAGTTTCGGGGTGTTTAGGGTTTAGGGTTTAGGGGTTAGGGGTTTAGGGGTTTAGGGGTGTAGGGGTTTAGGGGTTTAGGGGTTAGGGTGTAGGGTTTAGGGGTTTAGGGTTTAGGGTGTAGGGTTTAGGGGTTTAGGGGTTTAGGGTTTAGGGTTTCGGGGTGTATGATTCAACTTGTTGTTTAGCTCCTTTTTCCCAGTGGCAGCATTCGCAACTTCTAGGAAAGGGTTTTCGGGGTTAGGGCGTATAGGTTTTTTTGTTAGGGCTTAGGGTTTAGAGGGGGTGTTAGGGGTTAGGAGTCCAGCCTTTAGTGCTCTTTTTTTGTACCTCCTGGGAGGCCCTCAACAGGCGATTGCGGGCTTTCTACAGCGGCGTTCGCAACCTCAAGTATCTCCTCCGTCTGGATAACGACGTGGTGATAGGGGTGAGTTTCTAACGCGCCGTTTGCGCGTAACTCTTGATGCCCTGTGCATGCGGTGGCTGTCGGCCGTCATTTGCAACGCATCTTTTGGCACAAAGAACGGCAGCTCATCAGGCAACCATACGAAAGCAAATCCCTGGTTGATGGTTTCACCCATGCTTCTCACGGTCGGAGTTTCCGCCGGGTTTGCGAATCTTTTGCTTTTGAGGGCTTAGGATTCAGGGCTTTTAGGGTTCATGGTTTCAGGCTTTTAGGGTTCAAGGTTTTTAGGGTTCAGGGCTTCAGGCTTTTAGAGTTTAGGGTTTTAGGGTTGAGGGTTTCAGGGTTTAGGCTTAGGTTTTTAAGGTTCAGGGTTTTAGGGTTTAGGGTTCAGGTTTTTAGTGTTCAGGGTTTTAGGGTTCAGGTTATGGTTCAGGGTTTTGGGCAACGGCTTGGAGGTTTTGAATCGAAGAGTGTTGGGAGTATGCTGCAACATATGCATGCGGACATCGGGAATCTGCGGGTGTCTTGCACAGTTCCAAGTTCTGCCCATTAATGTCGAGCCCTGAAGAACAAAGCGCCTCTCTTCAAGAGCTTAAACCCTAAACCCTAAACCCAACACCCCAAAACCCTAAACCCAACACCCCAAAACCCTAAACCCAACACCCCAAAACCCTAAACCCTAAAACCCTAAACCCTAAAACCCTAAAACCCTAAACCCTAAACGCAGGGGTTCCCATTTGTAACCCCTTCTGAGGACGGGGGGTTTGTGACCCAGGGCCTATGACAGCATGAGGCGTTTCAACCCTCTCTGAGCACCACTATTTTCAGAGCCTGCAGAGGTAGTGGGATCCCCGGAGTCCCCTTTAAGGTACTGTGTTATGAAACTAGGTTTAGGGTTTAGGGTTAATGAATACATATCTTCTAACCTAATATCTAAATCTAGGTTCCTGACCCTTGTTCCTCTTATTTGGTTTTCATAAGTCAACCCAAAAAACAAAAGAGCAAAAGGGCACTACTGGGCAACCTAGCAATTGTAGGCGTTAGGATTAGAGGGACTTTTGGGGATAAAGACTCTCTTGATAAGGCCCCTTTAAGAGAGCCCGAAAGTAGCGTTAAGAAGGGTACCCTTTGAGGGGTCTCCCTAGGGTCATGAATCAGCGTCTTTTACATTATGAGGCGCCTAACAAACGGGCCAGCAAAAATTACTTACACCATTTTGGGGCTTGCTTATGATATCTATTAGTAGTACAATGGGCCCCAAAAACCCTATTCTGACAATTAAGGCCCCTAATATAGAGCCCTCATAGTAGCCCTTAAAGAACCCTTTGAAAGGAACCCTGTTAGTGGAACCCTGTTCTAATTATTAAGGCCCCTATGGTAAGAAAACCCAACCAAACCCTAAACCCTAAATCCTAAACCCTAAACCCCAAAACCCCTAAATCCCAAAACCCTAAACCCTAAATCCCCAAACCCTAAACCCTAAACCCTAAACCGAACTGAGGATCGGGCCAGGTCCACCATGTTGAGTTTGCCAACCTTGAGCTCAGACAAAGGCTAGGATGCCCAGTAACCTATAGAAAGGGCTCGCTTTTTGGTATTGGGTAACTTTAATGGGAATCTGGGAGCTACAAAAGGGGAATAAGGGTACTACTGGGCATCCTTACCGGGCTTTTGAAGACCCTAAACCCTAAAACCTTAAGGCTTTTCGGATATTTTGATCCCTAGGGAAAGGGAGTTCCGAAGCTACGGTTTAGGGCTTCAGCGTGAAGGCTGAAGGTTTTTAAGGTTTTATGGTTTCGGGGTTGAGGGTTTTGGTGTTTAGGGCGTTTTAGGGTTTGAGGTTTTTTTGGGTGCTTTTTTGGGTTTTTAAGGATAGTGGGTTGGGGGCTTTGGGGTTTAGAGTTTTCTAGGGTTTTAGGATGCTTTCGGGCTTTTTTGGGGTTTAAGGATAGTGGGTGGCAGAAATGGCTTCAGGATCTACAGTAAACGCCAGAAAGTTGGAATATGATTTTCCTAAACCCTTTATGGTAAATTATAGGGTATCCTACCCTGAAACCATATTCCAACTTTCTGGAGTTCCCTTTATGGCGGGGGATCCCACACCCGCTTGCCCATCTCAACTACCGCGACGAGATTGAAACATGCGGATTGACATATCTATACATAAACTATACCCCCCTCAGAACCATAATAAAAATCTCGTTGGTTTTATATGAACAAAAATGCAAAAAATGATTCTTAAAGAGACTGTAGTAAACCATCTTTCAAATTACCTCCGTGCCGGTCAGGCCAGGGGCACCTCTATTTACAACAGCTTGAAGCTGTGGTATTTTACACACATGGGTAGTTGTCAAAGTTATGGTCCCTTTTTGGGGTCCTTATTATAGTACGGCACCTAATATTTAGGGAACCCAAATAGGGCCCTAAAGCCTAAACCCAAAACCCTAAACCCTAAACCCACATGTGCAAGACTTTAACTAAAACTTTATAAAACCTCCGCGGCCTTGGCAATCTGGCCGCCCTCCACATATGGGTGGTTGTCAAAATTATAGTCCCTTTTTGCGTACCCTAAATAATAGGTGCCGCATTATGATAGAGACCCAAAAAGGGACCATAATTTCGACAACCAGCCACATACAGGGAACTCCAGAAAGTTGGAATATGGTTTCATGGTAGGATCCCCTATAATTTACCATAGAAGGGTTAGGATAATGATATTCCAACTTTCCGGCTTTTACCTTATGTAAAAAGCGTCACCACAAATTGTTTTGGGAGTCGCTTGTCAGACTCAGGTTCAAGGGCTCATGCTCGCATGTTTACTAAACGGGGCCCGAATATCAGAAAGAGCCAGGGGATGGTTTTACTACGGCTGATGGACAAATCCTGCATTACCCATTATAAGGAATATACCATAGTTCCCATAGTTTAGAGTCCTAAGGGTCATGCAGGATTTTGTCCATCAGCAGTATGCCTAGATGAACAGATTAAGGGGCCTAAATATCAGAAAGAGCCAGGGCCTTGCTATACTGTATCTAGACCTGAGACCCTAAACCCTAAACCTAGATTGAGGAACTCCGAAAGAATCCGCCTCGAAGTTTAGTTCGGAGGGTGCCCCAGCTTCGTGGTGTGGCTTCTGGACATCAGAAATGAGGCAAGCTGACAACAGACATACCGGTCTATTCCGCGTTTAGGGGCAAACGCGATAACGACGGAGACGACGAAATTCACAGTTCAGACAAGCACTTCCTCAGATTATAGATCGTGATTACACAGACCAGGAGAGCACAAATCCGCACTTTTTGACTTTGCCGCTCGCTCGAGATTTCGATGACTCCGCCATCGGCAAGCCTTAGTGTGGGAAGATGAAATGCAGGATTTATCAAAGGGGAAAAGAAGGGACCCTTAATGGGGACCCCTACCCTATAATGGGCCATATAATGGGTATATAATAGCTATATTAAGCCCTAAACCCTAAACCCTAAACCCTAAACCCTAAACCCTAAACCCCTGGTATATACCTAGGGGTCCTCATTAAGGGTCCCTCCTTTTACCCTTGGACTTTCGGGTTTCGGTGTTCAGGGTTTAGGGCCAGCCAGGCTTTGGATTCAAGTCGTTTGGGCTTCAATACTGTACTGAACTTAGAACCCTAGCAAAACTTATAATTTTAGCTGTTTCTTGGGGATTATAATAACCAAAAATTAAAAGCTATTTCTAAGGACCCCTGAGCATAGAGGAGCAGCTTAGGATGGTTGAAGGGACTTGAGGAAACTGTTGAAGCATCAGGTGCGCCGCTGAACCCAGCTATCCCATAGCAACCCCGAACTCACCAATACCCCCAAGGGGCCCTAGAGAAACTGCTCCATATAGACCATAAGCGGATATTTCTAGTCTATAGTTCTTCAAACCCCTAAAACTTATAGAACCCCTTAGAGTAACCCCTTACGTGGGGTTTCCGTTGAGAGAGGCAGCCTATGAGTTCGCATCTCCCTGACTTCTGGGCGGCGACTCAAACAACTCCTGACTAGTCTGGGCTCTTGTTAAGGAAGCAGGGTTTAGGGTTTACGGGGAACTTACTTTAAGCGACCATCATGGGATCTATAGCAAAGAATATGGCTTATAGATATGATGGCAACTTAAAGAATATGGCTCATTTCTATTCTGGTAACTTAAGTTGAAATCAAGAACCCAGAAGTTGAGCCTCCGAATGTGCATCCTCCGAGCTGCTACACTCATGCTTTAGAGTTTTAGGGTCGGGAAAAAGGAAACATAGGGCTTCGGGTATAGGGCTTATGCTAGAGCCCCTTACTTTCTCAAACTTTTGTGTCGACTTTTGCTGCCAAGCCAACAAGCGATCACGCACCACGTCGTTTATTACATGTGGGAGGTTGTCAAAATTATGGCCACTGTTTGGGTACCCTAAATAATAGGTGCGTATTATAATAAGGATAACAAAAGGGACCCTAATTTTGACAACCACCCACATGTATTTAATGACCAAGGTACGGATGCCTTCCACGATGTTGCTTCTCTTTCATGTATGGAACCTGGATTTGTCGCAAAGCCCGTATGGCATCACGTATGGTAGCTTCCAAAAGATCCCCTTCTTGCAACCTTGGAGGAACTAGAAATTAAAGGAACTGTCATAACAATGGGAGCACTTATGAATGGCAATCCCCCTGTGGAACCCTGTCAATATCTGTTATAGCCTCTAGTTTCTTTGAAGCCAAAGAGCTCTCTGAACCCTAAACCCTAATCCCTAAACCCGGGTCCCTAAAACCCTTATCCCCAAACCCTAATCCCTCTTCCCTAAACCCCTACACCCTAAACCCCGTAAACCTCAAACCCCAAATCCCTAAACCCCAAGCCCTGAGTTCTCTGAACCAAGTCGCCCAGTCCCAGCTCCAGAGCACAGCGCTCGGCACGGCGCCCACGCAGACGGACGGCGAAGCCTGGGTTTGTGGTTTAGGGTTTAGGGTTCGTAAGGTTCAAGAGGGGTCGATGAGGGTTCAGAAGGATGATGGGATTAGGGTTTAGGATTAAAGGGATCTTGGTGTTCAGGGTTTGGGATGTCTTCGGTGTAAAGGTTGCAAAGTTTGAGATTTAGGGGTCAGTGTTTGTATGTTTCAGGGTTAGGGTTTGGAGTTTCGGGTGGAACGTGTGGGGTAGTGGATGGAGCGGGGTGGAGGATGATGGTTAAACTGTTGAAGACGTAGAGGTGGGGTGTAGCGTTTGAGGAAGTAGGGCCAAACAGTTCTATACAACATGATGATTTTCTTACCAATAGAACCCATGCAAGCTGCTTGGTAAAGCAAACTTCCATCAAGAAAATGAACGAACAATGTATCCAGTCGGCTGCTTGTCTTCGTGGTAGCAACATCCGCACAGTGGGCAGTTCAACGATTACATGAAAGTTGGTTCGGAAGTCTGAGTGCAATGTACTAGAACTGCAAACTTGCTAAACCTACCGAGCGGAGAAACCCTGAACCCTTCTTCTGGGTCTTGCTGGTAAGCGGAGGTAGTCTAACGCTTCTGTGACATGCTTGCGTAAAAGGGCCGATGAAGTCAGACGGTATGTGAGGGTATCTGGGTATATGGGGCCATGTAAACACAACGGCGACTACAAGGGACGACGACGACGGCGACGATCACGGCTACGGCTACGCCAATGACTACCAGTACCAGTACATGTAGCAGTACCAGTCAGTATCAGTACTAGCACCAGTCCAAGTACCACTACGACGACGACTACGACGACGACTACTACTACGACGACTACGACTACAATCACGACTACGACGACTACTACTACGACGATGACGACCACAACTACGACTACGCGACTACGACGACGACGACGGCGGCGACGACGACTACTACTACTAGTTCTACTTCTATGTCTACTCCTACTTCTGCTACTTCGACAACGACTTCTACAACTGTGAATCTCACTACTACGCCGAATCTTAGTCCTGCTACTTGTGGACGACTACTGTAACTGCTACTGCTACTCCCACGCCACGTCCAAGTCCTACTCCTGCTCCTACTCTTGTCTTCCTACCCCTACCTGTACCACTACTCCAACTCATACTGGCTACTGGGACCCGTACACTTGCTAGGTGTAGTGTAGTGTACACGGCTGTGTCAACATTGTTTGGGGGATACAGCTTACTTTAACTAGACCCAGAAACCTTTCAAAACATAGTATTGTTCAGCCCCCCTGTCTCAGCTTGTTACAGCTTGTTCTTGCAGGGACTCTGTTCCGGTTGGCCTGTTCAGCACGCGAACTCTGCTTGGGGGACATGCCTTTGGGGTTGATCAAGCCTTCGGGTTTATAGCGTACTGCAGACTAATCACTAATCTCCTTGATAATCCCAAAGTATTTGGCACAACGCTTCTCCGACAGCTTTCCCAAAGAATGAACTACTCAACCCTAAGTCCTAAACCTCTAAGCCCTAAACCCTACATCCTAAACCCCAAATCCTAAACCCCAAACCTTAAATCCTAAACTTCACTTCACTTCACTGCGATCACGGTACTAGTCCTGTGCAGGAAAAGAAGATGCCAAAAGCTGAGAGACACAAGGTCAGACCAGCGGCTGGGCACCTACAGGCCCAAAGCGGGCAGAGGTGAAACGAAACACGCAAGAAGCGGAAAGCGGCAGCCCCAACGGGCACCCGAGCAACCAGGTGGAAGCCACGAGGAGCTCAGGGTGCGCCCCGGACACAGGCCTAGAGGGAAGTGACTTGGTGAGGAGCAGCCAGGCGGCACAGGGCAGCCGCACCCGAACCGGACCGCCAGGGAAGCAGGCTGGACACGGCCAGGCAGGGCCAGAATGGTGCCAAAACCAAGCACAGAGATAGTCGACACGCCGACGGCTGCAGGGACCAGAAGTCTCACCGTCTGCCAGAACACCGACGGGAGAGGACCCTGAATCCTAAATCCTAAACCCCAAATGCTAGACCCGAAGCCCGAAATTCTCGACCCCTCAACCCTAAATCCTGAACCCCTAAACCCTAAACCCCTAAACCCTAAAACCCTAAACCCTAAAACCCTAAACCCCTAAACCCTAGACCCCTAAACCCTAAAACCCTAAACCCTAAAACCCTAAACCCTAAAACCCTAAACCCCTAAACCCTAGACCCCTAAACCCTAAAACCCTAAACCCTAAAACCCTAAATCCCTCAACCCTAAACCCTAAATCCCTCAACCCTAAACCCTAAATCCCTCAACCCCAAAGCTTGCAGCCTGGCGGCTGCTGATCAAGCGAGAGACGAGGACGGAGAGCCCCATGTCGGCAACAACAAGCCTGAGGAACGTTTTTTTTTTGAGGGCTCTTTAAAAAAAGAGGAACGGTTCCCAGAGCCTCCAAAACCCCTTAATTAAGGAATATACCTTAAATTATAGTAGGATCCCTGATCTGATTTTAAGGTATAGTAAGCCTGAGGAACGGTTTAGGGCTTTAGGGGTTTACGGCTTAGGGTTTAGGGGTTTACGGTTGAGGGTTTAGAGGTTTAGGGTTTAGGGTTTAGGGGTTTAGAGCTTTAGGGGTTTAGGGTTTAAGGTTTAGGGTTTAGAGGTTTGGGGGTTTAGGGCTTTAGGGGTTTAGGGTTCAAGGTTTAGGGGTTTAGGATTTAAGGTTTACAGTTTAATGTTTAGGGGTTTAGGGTGTAAGGTTTACGGTTTAAGGTTTAGGGCTTTAGGGGTTTAGGGGTTTACGGTTTAGGGTTTAGAGGTTTAGGGTTTAGGGTTTAGGAGGTTAGGGGTTAAGGGTTTACGGGTTAGGGGTGGAGGGTTTAGGAAAAAGAACGGGCCTTAAACCCCTAATATAGGGGCCTTAATCATCATCACACCGCATTCGTGTTCATGTGAGACGAACACAACGTAGCGCAGCACCACTTCTGGATACTGACCGACAAGCCTCAAAAGCTTGCGACTCCTGCTCAGTCTTTCACTGAGAAAAGAAAGCACGGCCCTCGCAGTCAGAACCGCCACACTACACTACAGCCCCCACCAGAACACTCACAAACGCCTGTAGCACCGTAGCGGGCAGGTGACAAAGGGACCCACACCTAGTTCAAAGCGTCAAGCTTAGCCAGAATGTCCCGCTCCAAGCTGGACTTCGGAGCTGTGCCATATTTCTCCTGGCCACCAACCTTGGTCAAGGCGGTCATTACGATGTCCAGGATGCCCTCCATTGAAGGGTGCACGGAAAAGTAGAACCGCATGAACTTCTTGTCAAACGTTGTCTTCATGCGAGCGTACATGATCTTGTTGAGGAGACTTGACGGGCCACCACGGTTGGCATCATCCACATGATTTTGCAGTGTTGCTTTAGCCTCTGGAGGCACGGAGTTCAAAGCCACCCCGATGACAGCTGACCACAAGTGAACGTGCGGCTCTCCAAGATCATGTTTCCCACCTTTGCCCCGAGTGCGATCCGCAAATGCAGTGGTTGCGTTCTTTGCAGCGGTAACGAAGTCGCAGTCTGCTGGCACTAGTATCGTACGAAAAGTCGCCGCCTGAAGCTCCTTCACTTCATCAGCGGTGCGCAGACTCAACTTCGCCAAGGCCACAAGGAGGTCGTGCTCATGTCCGTCATGAGCATCATCTGTCCTCCGCTGCTTGGGCACCTGACCGTCATTAGCCATCCAATTCATGGCTGGGGATTGCACTACACAGCCCGGGTACACAAAGACCTCGCAAGCAGAAAAGGCTTCACGTCCAATCTGCAGTGAAATCAGGTCCCCCATAATGTGCGCACAAGTGTTGCTGAAGGTCCGAAGTTGATGAACATTCATGGTTACATTTACTGCAAACCAACGAATCAACAGGCAGTAAAGGTGCAGGAACAATACCCCCTTTGCCCTGGCATCGCCGCCGACGGAGGGAATTCTTGATATGATGCCTCGTCTGCTGAAGTGAACTGTAAACCACATGACACCACGGACACTGATTGGTGACAGCGAGGCGGAACTCTGGGGCCACGAATATGTGACCCTTTGCACCACGTCTGTGAACTTGTAGCCCGCGAAACGAGGAGAAGCTAGCACCACATATGCTAACATCAGGTAAAGTATCCATACAAACATGTGCATCTTCCGCAATGTCGGGGGGTGGTTGCACCGGACTCGGAGGAGAAGCTTCAACATACCCAGGCGGAGGGATTGCAACCGACAGAAACACCTTGCGAAGTATCGAGCAATCCACGTGAACAAACTCCTCCCGCAAAGGAGCCATGAAGACTAAAAGAGGCTTACCATCCATACGTTCAGGTATGTGAGCAACAACATCCGATACACGCAAAGCCTCGATGTCTTCACATAACTGCAAGATCCAAGCATGTGCACTGTCAGATGGCTTACCACTGTCAAGACAAAGCATGGGACTGCCAAAGCCAAACTGACCGAACATGGTAGCCAAAAGGGATACCTGCAAATCAGGTGCGCGAGCGACTTGTTGCCAGAATGTAAGACCCTTAATCCGAAGTTCGATGTCACAAGGCGCGATCTGCAACTGTTTCCACACAAATTCGTTAGGTCTTGCTTGGTACTTGATAGAATTTGAACCGTCTTGCTCCACCACCGTCTGCTTCTCGCATGCAGCACCTTGAAGAACCTTCCGCCCCAAATGTAAAAGTGCCTTATCAAGTTTTCGAATATGTGCTGGGTGTAACACAGTGGCCTCAAGCCAATACAGAAGAGCTTCTTGGACCATACCACGAAACAATAGGCGTACAGCTTTCCGCGAATTCCTAGCACGAATCCAGAACGAACCCATGGACGAAAACCCACAAAAGGCAGCCTGAATACGAGCTTGAACTTCGCGATGGAAAAGGTTGTTGAATGAACGACGCCCGCCCAAATGTTTTGCAAGAGCAACAGTCCTTCCAATGCCAACGCCCCTGGCATACATATCGCGGAGAAATGAACCCGAATGACGACCAGTAGCATGTACTACATTCTCCTGTTTGCCTGCGTTTTGAGCCATGCCAATCGATGCCAACGTAGTGTCCAGTGAATTGTTGATGGATTGAATCTTGTCGAGGGCATCTTGCATGCTCGTGACAATAGTGGTCTTTCCCAAATCATCTGCATAAGCAGTGAGACTGCAATCGACATGTATTTGGGATACAGGGTCTTGGGCACAGCATAGCCGTTGTTGTGGAAGGAGCTGGACATCCGCCAACCAATCATCCACCCGTGGATGGTACACTTCAAGAAAAAGCGGACCTGCAGGACCATCCCCTTGCATAGCACCCGAGCCAGAACGAATATCAACAGCTTTGTCAGAGGCCACAATATGAGTAACTGCTTCACGGTGACGCTGCAGGAGAATCTCAACATCAGCACGTTTGGCAACTGTAAGAACTGCGGAATCCAATGCATTGTGACACGGACTGGGGAAGGCGTTGGACACGTCAAAAAAAGATTCGACATGACGGATATGAGCAGCATCCAAGCGACTGGACAAGATGTGTCGTTGCATGATTGCCGAGATACGAGACTTTCCTGAATAGTACCCAGAAGCATAGTGTCTGTAGCTTGTAGGCGAAGTACGTGCCCATATGTGTTTGTAAAACTGAGACCCCATAGGGTCGAGCTGATTGACCAAGCGTTTGCCAGCACAGCCGTCTTTACCGTTCGATTTGTCAATTTGAGCAGCCAACCCTCTGTTCCACAAACGTGGTGTGCGAGCACGGATTCGTATGCATAAACACAGTTGGAATAAACGCCTCCGCAACATGTGACACATTGTTTCTGTTGGTTTAAATCCCAACCCGCGACGTGATGTGTGTCTTTTGACCTTGAACAGCATACGCCAAACCTCCACGGGGCAACTCCATTGAGGAACAGACTTACGCAAACTAGCTCTGCAAATGCGTGCCTCCAATTGTTGTGCATCGAGCTTGGCGAGTTGTGTGTCCAGCAGAGTGGGAGCACACCTTTCAAGCATCTCGCTGTTTGTATGCCATTCAACAGCTGACCCCAAACACCCGCCATCAGGTCCAGACTGTGCCAAGAAATCCGTCCATTGTTTTGCGGATGGTCTAGACACAACGGGAACATCATATCTACGCTTCTTTGGCCCCATCCGATAGCCACTAAGAGAGCGACCAGTACGCCACATGTCATAAAAGCGCCGCTTATTCCATGCATGTTTAAAATCTGCCACTCGTGCGGCGACCCATCTCCGACGGTCTCGTTGTGAAAACTGCTTGACACGTTTTGCTGTTTGATGATATTTCGCACCAAGCTTCCATTGCAGAAACTGAAACAGTTCAAGCAGTCGCTGTCTGCAAATGCTGTTCGGACCATAACAACATACACCCAATGGAAGAATACTGTGACGCGGCATTTGCACCACAGCGAGTCTAGCACGCTCTCGTTGTTGTAAGGCATCCACTGTATCATCAGGAAGATTGCACGTCCCACCCTTCCCCAACTGTTCGAAAATAGGTTTGGCAGCATCATGCACAATAGTCTGTAGTTGTTGCCACATCGAATCCGGATGAAGGATGCAACTATCCCAACAATAGGCGGGATCAGAACAACAAACTTCCACATGTTGAGCAAACTCTTCTCTTTTACGGCCCCCCGACAAGCATTGTACAAGCATGTTTCTATCCCATGTAGTGGAATGAGCGCTATGGTCAAAACATAGCTTGTAATCGAACACAACCTGCAACGGCCTGTGATCACATCTTCCTGGTCGTACCATGTTCTGCAATGCATCGCCACATTGTTGCAATATCCGACAAGATTTAACATGCGCTCGTAAAGATTGTGGTAAACAAATATAGTCAATTCGGGATGACGACCTCTCACTGGTCCACCCATACCATGTCGGTCCAATGTCGTAGAAAGTATTGATGGCACACATATGATGATCCAACAGACAAGTGTGAAACAAACTGCCATTGTACGTCTCCAACGCGGCGTTGCAACAACCAACAGCATCATCGTCAAAGTATTCATTGAAGTTACCCACGGGATTATGTCGCAATCCAGTCTTACCATTAGCATCCAACATAAGAGCCGGAACCGTTCTCGAAGGCAGTGACGAGAGCAGCTCATGGACCCATTTCCAGATTGCCTTACTCGCAGCTTGATCCTTCCTGCTATTCGGTTCAGTTGGAACGTAGACCACAATAGGAGTAATGTCAGCATCACCACGCTTAATACGAACTGCACCTCCGCGTCCCTGAAGTTCAGGAGGTGGGGAGAATACACGAACCACGCATCGCTCAGGAAATTGACAATGCTTAAGACCCAAGGCGACACCGCAAGAGTCGTTGACGTGAACACCTTTCCCAGATCCCCAACAATAGAAGCGATGCTTCCCAACAGACTGTACAACACAAGGCTTTGACGAATCATGTTGTCTGGCATGAGTACCTGGCAATGCAATAAAATCGTTCCACCGGAAATTTCGAGCAATATCACGCATACGCCCATGTTCCTTGATGGACTGAGGATTGTACACGACACAGCTCCATGAAACCATATTTCTCTGCGATAAGGGGTGGTATGGGCAGCAGGAGTCACCAGCTGAGACCAATCGTTGGCACTGCGCAGCACCATTCGAGTTCCTATTGCAAGCCCTGGAAAAAGGGCGTTTCAGCCGAGAAGGGCTTTGATTCAGCAACACGTGTGTTGGTTCAATCCGCTTAACTTGCTCATGAGGGCGGGAAGTAACACATGCTCATGCATGACCTGCACTTGAGGCAACTTACCCGGAAAAGTGCTGCAAAGTTTTTCCGCTTTACTCGGATGCCCAAAATCAGTATGCTGTAGGCGTCACCTTCGACGCAATGGACTTCGCATATGCAGATACTACGTCTCTGCGAGTGGAATATCGTCCCCCGTTCACATCAGCACTATAACGCTGAAGTGCGGGAGTCTGGAGGAACCAGCGATTATCCCATTGGGCTTGAGTGGCCCCCGGCAACACATGCTGAATTGCGCGACAGTTCAACCCCACAAGGAGGCTCTGACACACCAACTCTGTGGTTGGAGGGAACTCGCAGCGCACAGTCACCGGTTGAGGATCATCACTTACAAGTCGAAAACCATCCTCAGGCACATTGCGAGTGACCACGTGGCACGGATCCAATGAAGTCGCCAGGCGATTCACAGCACTGGGGCGTATGCCATGTGAGCTTGGTTCCTTGTCCAAGGCCTCCACGAGGAGTGCTCTCCAACTTGGAATAGCCCACAAGCCAGCATTGTGTCCCAATGCAGTCTCATACGCATTGCGATACCGATCCCAACCGCCCTCTGCTCCAATGCGGGCCATGAAGGCCTGCTGTGTAGGGGTGAGGAGCATGTTGTATGCCCGTTCAAGGCCGAGAAAGATTTGAGCAATGCCAGGGTCCGGAGCCACATAATGTGTGGCCATAGTAACGTTGAGTGCCTCGGCCCAAGCCAGTCCCGCCATGTAACACCTCAAAAGAGTGAGGAGCACGAGGGGACAAAGATTTGCTCCGTGATACTGCTGGGCAAAGTCTAGCATCGAAAACCTGAAATCTGCGTTTGCAACAGTCAAGTCGACTTCGACTGTATTCCCAGCAGCGTCGGGAGCGACTTGGTCGGCGATAAGGGGGATGATGGGCATCCCCACTGACTCAAGTTTCGTACCGTCTTTGAGCTCACGGGTTCCGATAGCTCGAGTAAGCCATGCCGCATTGACATTGGAGTCATTGGAGATGAAGACTGAGTCAAGTATCTCCCTCATGTCAGCGACAATGTCGGCAAACTGATCGAGCGTTCCGGCAATGCCGGCTTGCTTGATAATCTGCCTCTCATACATAGAGAGAGACATCATCACCCCATAAGCCGAGAGGTCAGCGACAGCTTGAATGAAGGGAATAACCCAAAGCTTGTCACTGCGCTGAGAGTTCGTCGCTCGGATCAAAGTCTCGACGACAATACTAGCGCCAAGACCGGATGACAGCAAGAGAAGGAGCTTTCCAGGCTCCGTAGTCAATGACACTCCAAGAGCATCACTGACATCTTGACTCGTCATCATGACGGTCTTCTGCTCTGACTTTGGCTCACGATCAGTACCTTGACGCTTGTTACTCGCTGGCGCATTCTGGGCAGATGGTGGTTCAGCCACTGGTTCAGCAGGAGGTGCGGGTGCAGCCTTCGGAGCGGGGCTTGCTTTTGCCGCTGCGCTATTCCCAGTGGTGGTGTCTGCCGGTGGCGGAGGAGAGTTAGGATCTTGATTTGATCCTTTTCCTTTACCGCCGCGTCCTTTCGAACGCCCGGATTTACCTTTCCACCAAGGTTGGCCCATCTTCGCCAGGGCGGGAAGCCAAATGTGCTACGGAACAGTCGAAAACTGTCGAGCAACACAGATCAAGCACAAGCATAGAAAAACTCCCTAAGGAGTTTTTCTATAGGGGCCTTAATAATTAGAATAGGGTTTTGGGGTTTCATGGTGCCATACTTATCATTGAGGAACTCCCCGAAGGCTGTGCCAAAAAGCGGTTGATGATATAACTCCTGCATTACCCAGAATAAGGAACATACCACAGTTCCCATAGGTCTAGGGTCATTAAGCTCACACTGCCCAAAACCCAAGGAAATAAAATTTGAAAGTTTCAGAATCGGCTGCCTTATAAGAGCCCCAAAAGTTGAAAAGTTGAGTTTACAGCCAATAAGAATAAACAATAATTCCTAAGGGGACTATAGTAAAGCCCTAAAGCCCTAAACCCTCTAAAACCCTAAACCCCCTAAAACCCCAAAACCCTAAAGCCCCTTAAAGCCCCTTAAACCCTAAAGCCCCTAAAACCCCAAGGAATGCAGGATGTAACCTCATCAACCCAAGGTCGGACCTGCAACCCCTAAAGCCCAAACCCTGACCTGGGCTTTTAAGTAAAAAAGGGAGAAAAAGGTATAAACTTTAGAAGCTGCCCCCACCCTGTAAGAGTGACTATAAGGATTATAATAGGGCCCTATTATATTCCTATTATACCACTATTACAGGGTGGGGGCAGCTTCTAATATAAACTTGTATTTCGTAATGGTTCCATGAAGAACAAGGTGCTAAAGCATGGTACTCCAAAGCCCAGTGAATCATAAACACACTACGCTGCACCCTACACCCCTAAACCCCGAAATGCTAAACCCTGAACCCTAAATGTGCCAAGAAAGCTCGGAAGCCCTGAGGAAGTCAATGCGACTGACTAAACTCTACACCTCCACCCAGAGCCTCGTCAAGCTCGAAATCACCCGGCTGAACACGCAACAGCTAAATGCCAAACTCTGACTGGCCCAAAACCCAAAACGGAATAAAAGTTGAAACTTTCAGAATCGGCGACCTTATGAGAACCCAAAAGTTGAAATTTTGAGTTTACATCCAATAAGAACTTCGATAAAGTCACATCAGCAAAGTCCGCCGGAACTCCTGTGCACGCTTCCGCTGCTCGAAACGTTAAGACTCTTCGAAGCTTTCAGTTTGGGGGTCTAATAAAGGGGCCTTAATGATTAGAATAGGGTTTTGGGGTATATTATACCATAACTATAATGAGGAGCTCCCAAAACAGCATAGGCAATTATTAGGCCGCTGTATTTGGTTTTGTTTAGTTGTTGACACGAACAAATCCGCACGGCCTATGGACATCGGTACACACCGGGTGAAACGTGTGGACAATGTCATAACGTAAATGATGATGACCAATGTGTAGTCCACCACGTTCAGGGTGATCAACCTCGAACTTCACTCACAAGTAGCACGGTGCCTCGATGCAGTAACAGTCTAGAACAGGGCTACTGATCAGGCCCTGTAATATCAGTAGCATAATATGGGTAGTTCGCTAAATTAGGATCCATGTTATAGAGTCTGGGGCTTTTCCTCAGGGTGCCATACTATTTTGGGGACCCGAAAAGTGATCCTAATGTAGAGAGCTACCCACAGTATCCAACTGTTACTGAGCGGGGGCAGCATCCAAAACCTTCCCATGAATCCCGGAAGACTACAGCCCCTCCAGCACTGGCTACCATGGGACTTAGCAACTGTCGGGGTATACATAACGAGGTCACTATAGATATTCATTGATTAGTATTTTCCTTACAACTCCTGATATGCCATTGAAGGGCACTTTATAGGAACTCGCTTGAGGGATCTACGTTTACAACACCCAAGAACCCTACAGAAAAAAAAAACAAACTAAACCCCGACGCCCTAATCCAAAAACCCCCAAAGCCTAAACCCCCAAAGCATTAGCCCCCTATGTCGCACTTTTCAACCATTAAACAACATATTTCTAAAATTCTCTTGGGCTTTAAATGAACAAAAATGAAAATAATTCCGAAGGAGACCATAAGCCTAAACCCTAAACCATACCCCCAAAAAAACAAACCCTGAACCCCTAAACCCCACAAGCCCCAAGACCCTAAACCCTAACCCCAAAAAAACAAACCCCAAACCCCTAAACCCCTAAACCCCATAAGCCCCATAAGCCCCATAAGCCCCCCAGTCCTCGTTGGGGCTCAGCACCAGGGACAGCGAGTGGTTCAGCTCCGGAATCGCCTCCGAGGCGCAGGCGACGATGGCCAAAACGAAGAGCGCGAGGCTGTACCTAAGCGGTTGAGGGTTTAGGGTTTAGGATTTAGGGTTTAGGGTTTTAGGGTTTTAAGGTTTAGGGTTTAGGTTAGGGTTTAGGGTTTATAGGTCCTTAGTTAGGGACCCAAAGGGTCCTATGTACTGTTATGGGGAATACCTCACTAAGTCATAGTAGTAATTTCGTTGCCCGGATTCAGATTCAAAGGGGAAAAGGAGGGACCCTTAATGGGGACCCCTACCCTATAATGGGCTATGTATTGGGTATATAATAGCTATATTTAAGGGTATATACCTAGGGGTCCTTATTAAGGGTCCATCCTTTTACCTTGGATAAGCGGTTTAGGGTTTACGGCTTAGGTCCTTAATTAGGGACCCAAAGTTATGGGGAATACCTCCCTAAATCATAGTAGTAATTTCTAATATGGAAACCCCACATTCTACTATATCGGTGGATTGGACCTTTAGGCGGAATATACATTAAATCATAATTTGTAGGAATCAAACTATACGCCCTATAAGTGCCAAGCCTGACGGTCTACTCCCCAAGCAGAAAGCTAGGATGCCCAGCAATGTAGGAAAGTGCTCCCTTTTTGGCATTGGCTACCGTTATAGGGAACCTAGGACTACAAAAAGGGAATAAGGGTACTACTGGGCATCCTAGATTAGGGAATATACATCAAATCATAATTATTAGGAATCACACTGTCGCAATAAATCAAGGTGTATTCCTTAATTAAGGACCTGAGCTTCTTCGCTTGATTCATGTAGGGGGTTTCATGATTCGAAGTGGGGTTCCTTTGAAAGGTTCCTTTAAACGGGTTCCCTTAAGGGTTCTAGACTGCAGGGAAGGGTTGTCGGATTTAGCAAAGGGCGCCTTAATAATCAGAAGGGGGTCTGGCGTATATGTTAGAAACTTTAAAACAACTAGCAAGGGTACACTAAACCCAGCAGTTCTCAACTCAGTGGCGCTAACCTTCCATGCCCTCTGAGCAGGTGCCTCCAAATCTGGTTTCAGGGGGTACCACTTTGGCCTGGGGCTTAAGGGCATGTAGGATACGGGTTCTGTTAGGGCTATATAAAGGTATCTTAACGGGCTACCAAGTACCTGAGTTTATTGGCATAGTGCGAAAGATGTGGGGGCTGTTTGGGCTTAGGGTGTACGGGCCCAGTGTTCAGGTGTCAGTGGTCTGCTGTAGGTTGTTGAGGGCTTCGGGCACAAGACAGATTGAACTAGATCAGGACAGCTGCAATGTTCTGAACATATCCCTGAACCAGGTCCTCTTAGGCCCAATCTGGGAGAGCAGACAATGCCCTAACGGCCTACCTGGTAGCCTGGTAGTGAGGGTTGAGGGTTCAGGGCTTTCGGGGTTTTGGGTAATTCACCACAAAGCCCAATTCTGTTTGTTATATTTCACCTGCTGGGTCGGAAGCTCAGCTGAACCCTCATCCCACGGTTTTAGGCTTCATGGGCCTTAGTGCTTTGAGGTTTAGGATTTAGGGGTTAAGGGTTTAGGGTTTAGGGAATCAGGGTTTAAGGCTTTAGGGCGTAGGTCTCTAGGGTTTAGGGGAAGTTTGGGGGTCCCCTTGGCCCTTAAGGGTTGAGGGTTTAGGGGAGTTTAGGGTTGAGGGCTGTAGGGTTGAGGGTTTAGGGGAGTTTAGGGTTGAGGGCTGTAGGGTTGAGGGTTTAGGGGAGTTTAGGGTTGAGGGCTGTAGGGTTGAGGGTTTAGGGGGGTTTAGGGTTGAGGGCTGTAGGGTTGAGGGTTTAGGGGAGTTTAGGGGTCTTGGCCATTTCAGGGTATTCAGCCGAGTAGCATCAGCGGCCGGTTGGCAGACAATGGCTGCATGAAAGGGTGGCCATCGTAGTTCGCGAGGAACGACGCCGCATGCCTCGGAAAGGAGCAGGGAAGATGCTGAATGACTCTAGGTTTCTCAGTATGATAAGGGTACCCTTTTTCCTACTATTCGGACGTAAACGCGGACCCAATGCACAGAGCAAAAGGGTACTACTTAGGAGTCTAGGGCTACACGGATGGCTCGCTGAAACACGATGTCGAAACCAATGCAACCGTTATTGTAGCAGCTATCGTCGCTGCGGCCGTCACGATGCTAGAAAGCGGTACTGCAAGAAAATTCCTCAACCATCCCAAGCAAGGCACAAAATCCTAAGCCATAATATATGGGTGGTTGTACGGCACCAATTATTGTACCCAAAAAGGGACCCGAATTTTGACAACCACCCTATGAAAGGCCTTGTAGCATGAAGCCCAAAGCCCAAACGAAAACACCTCGCCACTGCGGCCCCTCATCCTACCCTAGAGGGTCCTATGTACTGATATGGGGAATACTTCCCTAAGTCATAACCGTAATTCCTAATATCGAAACCCTACATTCTACTATATCGGTACATAGGACCCTCTGGGTAAAGCTTTCTACGGACTGGTGGCCCGGTACTTGTTGTAGGAGTTCGCTTCAGGGTCTCGGGCTTTGCGCTGCCGGGTTCTTTGGGTTTGCGGGCTTTGAGCTCAAAAGTGTATGGCGTGGGCTATCTGGTGAATAGAGGTTAGCTGGCTAGGAGGGGATTTTGACGCCGTTTCAAAAATATTAGTAGGTAAGATCCTCTTAAGCCCACTAAGAGCAAATAGAAAAAGTCCCAAAGCCCTACCTACTTGGTTTCCTTTCGCTGGGTACCAACCTTAAACTAGGCTATCCAAAGACGGGGTCGTTCAAGGTTTAGAGTTGCAAGGGGCGTGCTGCAAGGGCCGGAGGACATGTCGGAACTTGTTCGCAAATGCATTCAGCCATGCAAGTACCCTAAGGGTCCAAAGGACCTAATCATAAGGTGCTTGGGTTTACGGCAGTAGTTACGTAGGTTACTAGTCTGGAGAGTATATGATAACCAAGTACATCGACCCATAGGGGTAAGGCATGATTAGTTTTGGCTTGCGGCAGTCTGCGACAACTTGTCTACAAGCGCAGTGTGAGGGTAGCTTTCGCCTACACTAACCAGTGAATTTGAGGGGTCCCTTGGCTCTTTAGCTCCTTATCTAGTAATCTAGTAGGGATTATCATCATCCCTGGCTTCTTGGCTCCCCCCAATATCATTGCTTAGTACAGTCCACAAGATCTTCTCAAGTAACAACTGCAAAGTTCCTGAGTCGTAAATCCAAGAGTAAAAGGAGGGACCCTTAATAAGGACCCCGAGGTATATACCCTTAATATAGCCATTATATACTGATTATACGGCCCATTATAGGGTAGGGGTCCCCATTAAGGCCCTCCTTTTCCCCTTTGATGAGTCTTAAACGGAGGCCGAGTCTTCCTATCCAAAAGGCTCCATGTACCTTGATAAGTGAATCCTTATAAGCCTTAAAGGGGTCCCTTTATGGGTACCTTAAGGCCTAAGTACATACTTTATGGATACATGGAGCCTTAAGGGATGAACATCGACTGGCACAAAATGCTCCTCCACAACTAGACCCAAGAGTAACCCAGGCATAAAAAGGATGCCCTTTTTGGCTTAAAGGGGCTTATAAGGGAACCTGAACCCTAAAAAAGGGAATAAGGGCCTACTCTGGGTCCTAGACAACGGATTCATGACTTCGGGCTGCAGGTTATTCATTGCATGGGGGCTGTGTACAACCAGGATCTCCCGAAACCTAGGAGGAGAAAGGTTAGGGGTTTAGGGTTTGGGGGTTTAGGATTTAGGGTTCGGGGTTTAGGGTTCGGGGTTTAGGGTTTTAGGGGGGCTTGAGAAACCTTGACAACCAGGCAGGGTTTAGGACACAATGGGCCAAGACGCATCGCAGCCATAAGTTCGAAAACGACCTTCGTCAGATAACAGGCACGAAGGATTCCCGCCCTGAACGCAACTGGTCGTGGCATTCTATTGTCTGACTGCCTAATGTCTTACTACCTGCTACCCTGAGCACTATGCAAGCTATGACGGGACTAAGCCGAATGCCACTACATGCCATCACTTCTATCAAAGGGGTGCTGCTGCGAGTCGTCGTAAATGGCCGCGTGAGAGTAGTAGCCAGTTGAAGTTGCGGTGATGTTGAAGGAGGAGGAGGAGGAGGAGGAGGAGCAGGAGGAGCAGGAGGAGCAGCAACAGCTGCAAGCTAGTAGCAAACTGTAACCGTTCAGGCGCGGCTGATATGTACCCGAATGCTCCTGGACCCTCGTAGTGAGATCCCAAACCCTAGCCCCCAAAGCCGAAACTCTCGCCCAGAAAGCCGAAGACCCTCTTACGAGCCTCAGGGTAGTAACTAAGTGGTCTGTGGTACTTGTTGAGTGCTGGCAGTATGTGGTTTGTCTCCTAGCATGTCCTATGTTGAATAATGCAAACACCCAGGAGGTCGGGAATCAGCCCCCAGAGAGCCCAATACCCCGTAATTAAGCAATATACCTTAGATTATAAGGGGCTTCATATTATGATTTAAGCTATATTCCTTAATTAAGGGGTATTGGGCTCTCTGGGCCCACCGCTCCATGATTGGAATTGCCGGATCTGGGCCCGCCAGGGCAACCGAAATTATGAAAAAGCACTGTAAAGTAAAAGCCAGAAAGTTGGAATATGATTATCCTAAACCCTTTATGGTAAATTATAGGGGATCCTACCATTAATCCATATTCCAACTTTTTGGAGTTCCCTTTAAACAGAGCAAACGCCAGAAAACGAAACACACAAATTCACAAAGTCAGACAATGTCAGGAACACTCAGAAAAATCAGGTCAAGACAAACATCGTTAACAGTTGAATGGTAGAGACGTTCTTCAGTTGTTGTTGATGTTTTCCAAACTTGTTCCATTGCCCCACTTTGAATCGGCCTGACTTTTTTCTAGTTGTTTTGCTGTTCTTAACGAATCATCGACAGTAGCTCGTGAGAGCGACTTAATGCCAGCACCAGTGAGCTCTACTAGCGATACTGCTACCAGAGTCCTTCCACCCCTGTCGCATCTGCAGTCGCAACGTTGCGACTGCCTCGCCTCCTTGGAGGTTCATGGGTAGTTGCAAGTGGGGCTATATAAGTCCCCTTATATGGGTAATAACCACAGTTACCCACTCATCACTACTATTTTGGGGCCCATGATACTATCATTAGAATAAGGAACACCCAAGATAGTAGAGGTAATAGTTAATTATGAACCAGTCGCGCAGTGCGGCCCAGCTGCGGTGTTGGTCAGATTGGGCGCGAATTCACCCTCCAGATCTCCTCCGCAGGGTTTTCTGTCTGGTTCCCAGACCTTCCAAAATCCCTTAATTAAGGAATATACCTTAAATCAGATTAAGGATCCTACTATAATTTAAAGTATATTCCTTAATTAAGGGATTTTGGAAGGTCTGGGTTCTTAGTAGGGAATGGGACTTTATAGGGGAGCTTAAGGGACTATAGTAGGGATTCATTCCCCCATTCCTCACTAAGAACCAGACGCTTGTCTGCCGGTTCAGGTACAGATTGACCGAAGCAGGAAGATGGGAAACGTAATCCTAAACTCTACTGTAATATAGGGGCCTTAAGAATTAGAATAGAGTTTGGGAGCCCGTTATCCTACAAAAATGGCATCGGTAACCATTAAGGCCCCTACATTAAGCTCTGATTCTTGCTTCTCCAAGACTCTTTTGAAGTCTTTTGCGCGCCATCGGTTTGCCATCTGCCAGCCAGAGAACCTTAAAGGATCAACAGCGCTGCTCGTTGATATGACCTCTTTGGTATCTGGGAGGGGAGAGATCCTGTTCAAGAACTCGGCCGTTCACACTGTCGACGAAAGGACCTATGCTCCCTAGTCTTCCATTGCTAATGTAGGAACCTGATAAGGAAACCCTGGGCCTATAGCCTCAAAATAGTGGGATTCAAACAAGGAACCCAAATGAAGGCCCAAGGTTTCTTGATCAGGTTCCTACATTACCTGTGGTTTCCAAGTTTTCAAATCTTCTGGGCGTAGGTTTAGGCATAAAGCATTAAATGCTCTAAGCCCGAAGCTCCTAAACCCTCAGCCCTAAACCCTAACCCCCCACAAAAAACCTAGCTTTTTTCAGGCCTATATGGGAGTTTCCGAAAATTAGGGGTACCATATTTAGGGGTCCTTATAATAAGGATCCTACTATCTAGGCTGCTATATTAGGGTCCCCTATTTTCGGAAACTCCCATATATAAAGGGGTCATATAAGGGAACCCTAAAAAGATAGGTTCCTCAGGGTCCAGGGTTTCCTTAAATCCAAAGGTAAAAGGAGGGACCCTTAATAAGGGTCAAAAAGGTATATACCCTGAATATAGCTACTATATACCCATAAAACAGCCCATTACAGGGTAGGGGTCCCCATAAAGGGTCCCTCCTATTCCCCTAAACCCTCTAAACCCCCAAACCCCTAAACCCTAAACCCTATACCCTTATAGAATAAATCCCTATAGATCCCTTTAAAGGGTCCCCATTAAGGGTCCCTTCTTTTCCCCTTGGGTTAAAACTAGCCCTAGCAACCCCAGATCTCCTAAACCCTAAGGCCCTGAAACCCCAAGGGTTTTAGGGTTTTAGGGTTTTAGGGGTTTAGGGTTTAGGGTTTTAGGGGTTTAGGGTTTTGGGGATTTAGGGTTTTAGGGTTTGGGGTTAAGGGTTTAGGGTTTTAGGGTATAGGGTTTAGGGTTTAGGGTTTAGGGTTTTAGGGGTTTAGGATTTAGGGTTTTGGGTTTTAGGGTTTTAGGGTATAGGGTTTTAGGGTTCAGGGTTCAGGGTTTAGGGTTTTAGGGTTCAGGGCATTTAGGCTTCTGAGAGAGCTCCATACTCTCCGATGACATTGTATGCAGGATAGCTCTGCAATTTCAATAAATTAAGGATACCTCCACAAGTTCTCAGGTAGGGAGCAGAATCGCCATGTGAATGATGAGCTGGATTCCTAGCGTCGCCATGACTGGCCAGGCGAAGACGGAGCTGATCGGCTGCCTTGGGCGGGTTCGGGGGTTCAGTAGGGTTCAGTGCAGTAACCCAAAGTTTTGGAGTTTTAGGGTTATTTTATTAAGTTTAGGGCTCAAGGGTTGTAGGGTTATTTGTGTCTTAAGGTTTTAGCACTTTCGGCTCCAGGATGGAAGTTTCTCTTTTTAGGTTTAGGCTTCTGGGAGAGCTCAATACTCTCCGATGACATTGTATGCAGGATACCTCTACAAGTTCAATAAGTTAAGGATACCTCCACAAGTTCTATGAATGAAGGTACCTCTAAAAGTTCTATTAGCTCAGGTAAATTGCTTCAGGGGTTTTCATAGAAACGGCTTTGCAGGGCTGTAGAATTCAGGGTTTTTTTCTGGTTTTACTTTGTGGCTCTCGGATTCCATTCAGGGCCACCACGGAACACTCACCAGGAACCTCATGTGGGGTTTAGGGTTTAGGGCTTAGGGCTTCATAAGGAGCCCTTACTTGCCTGACACCCCTTTCGACCCTGCCCTAAACCCTAAACCCTAAACCCTAACCCTAAACCCTAAACCCTCGACCCTGCCTAAACTCCCTGACACTTGCGCCACCCGACCTGCCTTCAGCGCTTCGCAGGGATGCCCGGTAACATGGGAATAAAAAGGGCTCCCTGTTTGGTAGTGGGTAACTTAAAAGGGAAGCTAGGACTACAAAGAGAGAATAAGGGTACGACTGGGCATCCTAGTTCAGGTTACTGTGAAAGGGGGAAAGGGAAGGACCCTTAATGGGGACCCCTACCCTATAATAGCTATATTATGGGTATATACCTAGAGGTCCTTAGTAAGGGTCCCTCCTTTTTCCCTTGGATACCAGCACTTCGGGGAGGTCGACCCGAAGCATCGTCAACAGCAAGAGCCTCTGCTCTACGCAAGCCTGAACCCGGGTCTGAGGTTCGACTTCGGGTTTAGGGTTTAGGTTCAATGTGTAGGGGGCTCCCCACCCCAAAATCCTAAACTCTGAGACAAAATTCCCCAAATCCTAAACCAGAAACCTCAAACCCTAAAGCCTAACTCCTAAAGCTCTCCACAGCTCAGGCTGAGCTGAGCTGCTGCCTTGCCAGCTGCTTTGCAGGCGCACTCCTGGAGACCAGAAAGAAGCCTCATAGCTGCGCACATCGCAACATGAGAGAATAAATGCAAGCAGTTCTTGATATCTGTAATAACTAAGGGTACCCTTCTGAGTACTACTTCGAGGCCCCAAAACAGCACATAAGCAGAAATCAGGATAGGGATATCCCACATAGGCCCCCCGTATAGCCCAACAATGTGCCCAACAAGGTAATATGGACATCCCTGCAACATGCTTATCCTACTTGTCGGATATCATGGGGAACTAAAGGTTGACCTTTTCGGTTATATAGGGACTATACTACCCAAAAAAGATTAAACTAGGTTATGCTTACGTCCGCTTTGGGTCCCTACTCTTACTCCCCCAATAAACCACCGAAATACAAGGTTAACCTTTCCGGTTCCTACTAAACTATAAGAACCCAAGAAGTTGTAAGGTTGGGTATTGGGGATCTAAGTACTATTCGGGACCCCTCGCAGGCGAGATCAATCTCACAGGGCCGAACGATGGGGGGACGCTACCCAGAGAGCCCAATACCCCTTACTTAAGGAATATAGCTTAAATCATAATCTGAAGCCCCTTATCATTTAAGGTATATTGCTTAATTAAGGGGTATTGGGCTCTCTGGGTACGTTCCTGAGTAGCCCCTTCACAATAAAGGTATCCTTTTTTTCTCCTACTATTCGGTGTTAATGGGGATCCGAAAATGAAAAGCGCAAAAGGGCACCACTCAGGAACCTAGACTGTATGCAAACTCCCTACTCTTAAGGGTTTAGGGTTGTGCGCGTGTGTGCGTGCCTGTGTAATTATTTAGGCCCCTATATTGCGGGTGGAGGGGGGGTGCTTTCATAGATCTTTCTTGGGTTGTTCTAGGGTTGTCTTAGGGCCAAAGGCTCTTTCCGCAAGTAGGGGACCCTAGGATCCTTACTATAAGGACAATTTTCAGAAACTTCCACAAAGAGCACCCTAAACCCTAAACCCTAAAACCCTAAACCCTAAACCGGCCAAGCCACACATCGACGTGAACAGTGACTCCATGGCCGTTTGCCTTAGTTGCTGAGTTCATAGGCCCACAAAGTGTACGGTTGAGGGTTTAGGTTTAGGGTTTGGGGGTTTAGTATATTATTAATACTATCCCAAAAAGTGTAAAGTGCATCCACTCTGCTACTAAGTTGCCCATCGCCGAGCTTGACTCCATCCAAGGTCAGCGCGGACCTTGCGCCCAGAGACGCTCCTAGGGTTCCCTTAGAGGGATCTGGAGGGGTTCCTTTAAGGGCTCGAGAAAGGGATCCAAAGAGGGTTTAGGGTTTAGGGGACTCCAATATCCATTAATTGAGGAATACACCTTAGAATAGAGTAGGATCCCAAATATTTTTTAAGGTATGTTCCTTAATTACGGGATACTGGAGTCTCTGGGAGCTGCATGTTAAGGAGACGTGGTGACTTGTCAACTAGAGTTATATAGGAGTCAAGGATATAGAAACTGTAGTATCATAAGCGTTCTGCAATAAGAGCACCGTGTGGTATTCTTAAGATCATGGGGACTTGGTAACTAGTGTTACGAACAGGGGAACTGTGGCTACAATTTAACGTATAAGCTGCAGTTGAGGTACGGATACTCTTACTTACCAAGGCCCCTAATCCTTCAAGCTCTTAACAGCTGTGATGCAGAGTCGACCCTAGGTCCCCTAGAGGAAAAAAACAAAACCCTAACCTTAAGAGACCAAAACCCTATAGCCCCCTAATGCACAACCCTGATTCAGACACCCTGCCCCCGAATATTAAGTGACATGAATCAGGGTCTGCAATAAAACCCTAGCCCTAAATCGCTCCTAAGTCCTAAGCCAGAAAACCCCAAACCCTTGACCTTAAACCCTAAACCGGAGGTTGGCGCCCACTTGAGGGTCGGAGCGATTATGAGAATAACAGCAGCAACAATAATTCCGCAATAACAATAAAACTCAGAATAAGGCTTCCGGGCGGGTCCTGTAGTAAAAGAAAACAGCCTGACGACTATCAGGCGAGAGTCTCATCCCTACAGTCTCCATGATGTTTCCTTTCTTGGCTTATAACCACTTATAAGTATCTGGGATCCTATAAGGTAACGCAACACAGGAACACTGGAGACCACAGGCAATATACTAACCTATACTGAACGTAGAACCCTAGCAAAAATTATAATTTTAGCTGTTTCTTAGGGATTATAATAACCAAAAATTAAAAAACTTTTTCTAAGTACCCCTAAGTAATTAAGTACCCTCTTCAGACCTCCATACAGCAAAGCTGAAAGGGCGGCCCTCGCAGGGCAAAGAAGAGAGGAAGAGCGCACCAGAGGGCTCACAAGGCCTAAGCCTTAGCCCCGAAGAAATAAGTATCTAACATCGCATCCTCAGGAGCGCAGACGTTTAGGCTTTAGTGCTCAGGCTTTATGACCTTTGGAGTGTCGTGGCGTTGGTGAACTCAATACAGCCTATCTTTCATGGTTCGTTATTACGATTTGTTTAGAAAGGTCATGAAAATGGTAGGTTATTTGGGGTTACCGTAAACGGTAGACTGGGCTTAGGGGTTGTGACTGTTGGGCTACCTCCCGGATCTGTGCCAAGTTGCATGGCAAAGGCTGACAGGATACTGTTCAGGCCCATGATCCTCCGCAAGTGCCATCTTTGGTTATGGGTGGTTTAGGGTTTAGGGTATAGGGGTTTAGGGTTTAGGGTTATGCTGCGGCCTGAATGCTTGGGGGTTCATGGGACTTAGTAAATACATTTTTCAAGTACCCTAACTGGGGCTATACCCAATTATAAGTATAGTTAATAGTTACTAAGTCCCATGAACCTTTAAGTATTCACCAATGTTATTCTTAATGTTATTCCTTAAGGGCTCCACATTGCAATGCTAAACGTAATATGGCAAACCCACAACCCTGTTCAAAATAAGTGAGGTCCCTACATAAGTTTCATCATGCCATGTCTGCTTTCAAGGTTTAGGATCTAGGGCTTCGGGCTAGGGCTCAGGGGCACGAAAGTAACACACTTGCTATTACTTGCTCCGCCAATAAACCGCAGAAACAAAAGGTTAACCTTTCCGATGCCTACTCAACTTTTAAGAACCCAAAAAGCTTTAAGGCTGTGTATTGGGGATCTAAGATGAATCCCGGCCAATGGTCTTGTACATCATGAGGACTGAGCAGAGCGTTGCACGGCCGCTGCGCAACACTTGAATGCCTCACTTGCAAAAAAACCCAAGGGAATAAAAGTTGAAACTTTCAGAATCGACTACCTTGTAAGAACCCCAAAAGGTTAAATACTACCTTAACCCCAAAAGATGAAAAGTTGAGTTTACAGCCAATAAGATGCTGCATTTGATGGAATCGCCCTTGTAGGTGAAGGGACTGGCGATGCTGGCATCGCCAAGCCGCACCTCAAGCTCGAGTTAAAAAGAGCCTTCTTCGAGGAAGGGCACTCTGATTTAAGCCTTAGGGTTGGATTTCGGAATGAAAGGGGCCTTATAAAGGGGTGTATAAGGGTTACTATAAGGGATCTATAAGGGTACTGTAATATGTTAAAAAGACCGTGCCAAGGATCCTTCTTATGGGCTCTTTACAAAAACATTAGGAAAACTAAACCTTAACCCTAAACCCTAAATCAGAAGAAAACGTCAACGATTGCATAGCATCGACAGCCTAGTTGTCAGGTATCATGGAGAACTAAAGGTTAACTGTTTTGGTTACATAGGGACTATATAGGGACTATACTACCTAAAAAAGGTTAAAGGTTGCCTACTCTACTACTAGGACAAAGGCACCAGGGGAACCTGACCGTTATCGGCCAGCATCTCGTTCACGGATTTCTGAGCCTGTGACCTGCAAAGAGCCATCTGAGAGTTTCCGAAAATTAGGGGTACCTTATTTGGGGGGGTCCTTTAATAAGGATCCTACTATTTGGGGTACTATATTAGGGTCCCCAAATTTTGGGAAACTCCGATCTATCGATGTTTACGTAAGCCGCTAACTACCAAAGTTTCACAGCCTTAAGGATTAGAATAGGGTTTAGGGGGAATATTCTACTGTAATTACAATAAGGACCCACAAAATAGTATAGGAAATTATACAGCTATGATAAAGAAAAGTATTGGTACTTCTTCAGGCTTCTGCTCAATGACAACGATTTTCAAGGCAACCCGACCTCGTCGGCATGCGCGGAATGATGCTGGTCGTCATGAGGGAGATTCCAACGTGTGCGTGCTTGAGGGCGCCAACATCGTTAGTACCGTCTCCAACCATGACCTGGTTCAGGGTTGGGGTAAGGTTAAAAATTTATTTGTTATGCCTTATTGGGTTTAAGTAACCTTAAAAATGTAAAATTTTACCCAACTATGACAAAGTGACGGTGTGGGATTTCGTATTCAGCGCCACTACTACCTGCTCCTTCTGTTGCGGCGACACCCGTGCGAAGACGGTCGTCACCTCCACCACAGCAGCCACCTCCTCCTGCCAGCCAGGTTTAGCCAGGTTTGGAGTATGTTGTACTATACGTTTAATCAGGAAGCCCCAAGAGATAGTTTAGGTAGTTATCTAGGCCCCGATATTAAGGCTTGAGGTCTAGAGTCTAGAGCTTATAGGGTTTAGGGAGTCAGCATGAAGTGGGCAAGAGTGCATGCACGCAAACAGGTCTCGGAGAAAGCCCTTACAGGTCTATCTTGAGTCGATACCCTGGGACTCCAATATCCCTTTATCAAGGAAAAGTTTTAATGGGATTAGGGATCCTGCTGTAATTCAAGGTATATTCCTTAATTGAGGGATATTGGAGTCTCTGGATACGAGGACGCAAGACAGCCCAACAAGCTACTACCGCGACATGCACGATTGACTCTACGAATGTCGTCGTAACATCTCTGGTATCACTTTTCAGGTATTTAAGCTTTATGTAGGGCTTATGTACATGCATAAGACTATAGGCAACATTGACACATGAAGACTCTATACAGGTTTTTTACATGTATGCAGAGAGAAAGACAATATTGTGTGTATGCATGTTTTAAATATTAATGAAATGTACAAAAAATAGATGTATATATATATATATATATATGTATAGACGGTTGTATGGATAAGGCCCTATCCTACCCCTGTGAAGTTGTGTGCTCCTGGATTTCAAAAGATCCTGGGTGTATGGAACAATGGCATGTTGCTGGTGTGGAAGTATCCTGCTTGCTTCGAAACAGCACCACACCCCCATCTACAACCCCATTAATCCTCTCGCTCTGGCTAGTAGCAGCTTCGAAGACTCTTAAGTGCAGGGTGCATTAGTATACCTGTGTATAATATAACAAGCCCGAACTCTGTGTCCATGTCTTTCCGTTTCTGCATTTGGGGTGTATACTGCCATGTAACTAATAGCATGGCAACACGAAGCACGAAACAAAAAAGATAACCACAGATTGCACCAGTGCCTGATGATGGAATGAAAACATGACCACCACGTCCGGTTGCAACCCTCATAAAATGTGGCAAAAAACTTCATTAGTGTGCGTCTATCGTTTATTGCTAGCTTCCTTATTGTAGTTCTTCCTCGTCCGTGGCATGTTCACGAATGAACCGACACACGACGAAAACAAAACGAAAAGCTCACCATAGTTCATATGCCAGTTATGTGAAGAGAAGCATGCGCAAACACAACTCTGCCTTATAAGCCTTGCTGGTACCAACTGATGCACTCGCTTCGTTTGTGTGTGGTTCCAAATGGAACTTATACATAACAGGTATTACTCCTGAAATGCTTGCTTTACCAAAATGGAATGGGCACATGCCTGAGCTAGTAGTCCTTCGCCTGTCGGTTTTTTGGCTACCTTGCTTTCACAATGCATGAAGCGCACAAAGGAGACGGCGGTGTTGCCAACTTTCTGTGAACGAGTTTAGCGGTTAGGCTGTGTTTAAGGTGTTGTAATCAGGTTTACAGGGTTGTGTTAAGGAATTTAATCTAAGATACCAGAATCATCGGATCTATAGTAGATAATATCGGTTCCTTAGTATGGTAAACTAAAAGAAACTCCTTCAACAAGAACCCAGTTTAGGGTTTAGGTGGAGAAGTAACTGACTTGCTGTCTTCATGGGTGGCAATCAAAATTGCGGTCCATGTTTGGGTACCCTAAATTTTGGATGCAGTACTATATTAGGGACCCAAAAAGGACCATAATTTTGACAACCACCTTCATGAAGCCTTCTTGTTGGATGATTACTGAACTCTGAAGCACAGCCGAAGATACTCTAGTTTGGCGCGGGATGTTGCCCGTACTGGAGACCTGAGATTCAAGGGTTTAAGACTTCCAATATCATACCAAATGAGCCAGACAAGGGGTTGAAGCTGTTGCCAATCGGTCTCAATAATCTGTATGCATAGTTTCGCAGTAGTTTAGTGATGAACATGTGAAACTGTAGCGGTGTAGAGGGGCTAGAAGCACGCTCGTAAGTAAGTATGCGTGTGTATATATATATATATATATATGTATACACAGAATTTTATAGACATACAGACATACACATGCACACATACATACATTCATTCATTCGTTCATTCATATAGAGTATTAATATACAGATGCACACATATACTTTTGTGTTTGATCACACTCAACATAGTTTTTTGATAGATGGGGAAGGAGAGGGAGAGAGAGAGAGAGAGAGAGAGAGAGAGAGAGAGAGAGAGAGAGAGAGAGAGAGAGAGGGGAGGGGAGGGAGAGGGGGGAGGGGGAGGTAGAGGGAGAGGGAGAGGAGAGGGAGGAGAGGGAGAGGGAGAGGGAGAGGGAGAGGGAGAGGGAGAGGGAGAGGGAGAGGGAGGGGGAGAGGGAGGGGGAGGGGGAGAGGGAGAGGGAGGGGGAGTGGGAGAGGGAGAGGGAGAGGTTGAGGGAGAGGGAGAGAGAGAGAGAGGGAGAGCGAGAGAGAGAGAGAGAGACAGAGAGAGAGAGTGAGAGAGAGAGAGAGGATGGCGAAAGAAGGCTTCAGAGACTGTGGAAATTTGGGAGTTTCCGACAATAGTGGTAATCCTAGTACCCTGAATAGTAGGAACCTCATTATAAGGATCTCGAGATAAGGTACGCCTAATTTTCGGAAACTCCCATTTATCAGGGTAAAAGGAGGGACCCTTAATAAGGACACGGTATATACCCATATAGCCCCATTACAGGGTAGGGGTCCCCATTAAGGGTCCCTCCTTTCCCCTTTTGATTTTGGCCTCCCACAGTCTGGCCTTTGTCATCTTTGCAAGAGCACCTCCCGTGACGCAGAGCGTGTGGCTCCGGGCCAACTTCCGCAGCTCCTCTCCTGTGTTTGTGCTTCGTGCTGTTGCGTTTTTGTGTTTTCTTTCTTGAGTTTGGGTTCTTGGGTTTGGGGCTTAGGATATATAGTGGTTTAGGGCTGTTTTTTGTGTTTCTTTCTTGGGTTTGGGGCCTAGGCTTAGGATATATAGCGGTTAAGGGCATAGGGTCTGGTGTCGGGACCGACGGATGAAGCTGTCCTGCGGTGAACGCGATCTTGTCGTGCACCTGCGCTTACAGTCTTACAGTTCGGGTCTGGGAGTCGGCAGGGTAGGCCCTGACGCCCTAAGCCCTAAACCCTATACTCCCTAATCCCTAAACCCTATAATCCCTAGACCCTAAACCCTAAACCCTCATCCCTAAACCCTGATTCCTAAAGCCTAAACCCTAGACCCTAGTCCCTAAACCCTATAATCCAAAATCCCTATAAACCCTAAACCCTAATCCCTAAACCCTATAATCCTTAAACCCTAAACCCTACTCCCTGCACCGTGTAGGGTTCAGGTCCTAGGTCGTAAGCCCTGTGTCTAGATTTCAGGGTTTCAGTATGCCCTAAGCCCTGCTTAAAGGTTCATGGGACTTAGTAACTATGGTTATAAATAAGGTGACTAATTCTACTTATAATTGGATATAACCCCAGGTAGGGTACTTAAAACTGTACGTCCTAAGTCCCATGAACCCCCAAGTACACCAGAAGTGCCAAGCCTGAAGATCTAAGCCCCAAACAGAAAGCTAGGATGCCAAGTAACCGAGGAATAAAAAGGGCTCCCTCCTTGGTATTGGGAAACTTTACAGGGAAGCTAGGACTACAAAAAGAGAATAAGGCTACTTCTGGGCATCCTAGAAAGAGAAAAACGGCCCGGAAGCCCCTAAACCCTAAACCCTAAGCCCGCACCCTAAACCCTGCCTGGTGGTCCCAGTACTTCCACTCCAGCCCCTCAGCCGATCCACCCACCTGATTCTTCTATAGGGGCCTTAAGAATTACCTATGTTATTCTGGGGGTTCCTTATTATAAGTATAGTATAGTATACCCCAAACCCTTTTCTAATCAACAGGCCCCTTGGCGCTATTGCTGACTGTCAGGGCTTGAGGGCTTTATGTCTTAGGGTTTTAGGGAGTTTAGTTGGCTTAGGACTCTAAGGTTCTAGGGTCTTTGTTTGCAGAGTTGTAGAACTTAGGGCTTATACGGCTTTGGGCTTTCAAAACGCAATTTTCGGAATACGGCGTCGCCAGTAAGAAGCACCGCGATCCGGTTCATAAGGACGGTACTTGGAGGATCATGGGACTGAGGGTTCCTTTTTAAGGGTACTATAGGGTTCTATAATAGGGCTCCTTAAAGCGATCTATAAGAGTTCTAGAAAAGGAGGATCATGGGACTTACTAAGTAGGGTTATAAGTACCCTAATTGGGGTGATAAGTGATAATAACTGTAGCTACTTTACTTATAACCCTACTTGCTAAGTCCTTTAAGTAGGGCTCTCCAGTTTCTTTTGAAACATTAATCAACAAAACTGAGCCCGAAACAGTAGTGTTCTGAAAACGCTGACAAACCGAAACCCTAAACCCCTGAGCCTTAAACTTCTGAAAGCATCGATAAGCCTAAACCCTAAACTGCAAAATTCACAGAAGCCTCAAGCTTCAAGAAGCCTGCGACCTGAAAACCATGCTCAGCAGACCATGCTCAGAAACATCGCCCCCTAAACCCTAAGCCCTACTAAACCTAAAACATCCTGAATGTTGCAAACCTGGATTCTCGGGCTTCCGAACTTTGGACTTACAATTTGGCTAGTTGTCAAAACTAGGTTCCCTTTTTAGGTACCCTAAATAATAGGTGCCGTATTATACTATGGACACAAAAATAGGGACCATAATTTTGACAACCACCCATTTGGGGATTGGGGATTTGAAACGGTTGCGGTTCATGGTTCGCGGTTCGAGGAGTTCTTTCGAGGGTTCTTTGGGTTCCAGAACGAGGAACTCCAAAGACAGGTCTTGTGGGGTTATAGGCAGGGTTAAACGCAGGCAAGTTGCATCATCCAGCACGAGAAAGCGATTTTCTGCCATGCCTCAGTACACAAAGCGGTCCTGTTTCATCAAAGGCAATTAAAAAAGTACGTACGTCGGACAGTACTGACCCATAAGCACGGGGCCTTAATGATTAGAACAGGTTTGGGTGTTGATCAGCATAAACATGCTGATCAATAATCATAACAAGGAGCTCTGAGGTTGAAGTACTCATGTTACTGAGTATCGAAGCCCTGAGAATATGTGCAGACAAGCTTTTCCACGGCAAGGCACTCACATTCTTGGCCACCTGGCATGCCGTCAGTGGATGATCGCCCGTGATCATGATGACCCTGTGGTAACCTTCGGCAGTGTTTGAGGTCGTGCAATGCGAAACAAGACAATGGCCGCACTATCGCCGATTCGTCATTCGACACAGCTTCCTAAACCTAAAACTCTAAAAACCCTGCATCACTCCCCGTCCAAGTAGCAGCATCGCCACGCTCTAGGCCCCCTATCGGCTCGTAGATAAGGTAAGCCATACTGCATGTGTCAGGACAAGCATGGGGAGTTTTCAAACCTGCCGGGTCTACGTGAGGGTTCGCTATTTGCTGAAACACATAAACCCTAATCCCCAAACCCTAAACCCTAATCCCTAAACCCTAAACCATGATCCCTAAACCTTAATCCCTAAACCCTGATCCCTAAACCTCAACCCCATATAGCAGCACAGCTGCTTTGGCGTAGTTGCCGGATAGTATTCGAGGTATTCGGCTTTACCTGGCGCGGTCTCTTCACAGGGGAAAAGGAGGGACCCTTTGGGCTCTTAGGGTTCCTTTAAAGGGATCAATAAGGGTTTAGGGTTTAGGGGATAAGGAGGGACCCTTAATGGGGACCCCTGGGTCCCTATAATGGGCTATATCATGGGTATATAATAGCTATATTAAGGGTATATAATAGTTATATCAAGGGTATATACCTAGGGTTCCTTATTAAGGGTCCCTTCTTTTACCCTTGGATCTGTAGCATTGCGGCTTCACCCTATTTTTGAAGCCTCAACGTGGAAAACCTCCCCTAAATCCTCCAAACCCTGAAACCCTTCAGCCAGCCTGAATGCCTACACGCTAAATCCCTAGAGAGCAGAGGTATCGTCCAGAACGACAACCCCACGTATACTTCCTTTGGGGAACTGCCAGGTGTTTGGGTTTCGGAGTTCAGGTGGTGCTGAGGCTTGCTGCCTGTACTCTTCAGTGCAGTTCCATCTATTGGTTAAGCAGTTTAGGGTTTAGGTTTAGGGTTCGAAACGACGACAGTGACAATGTCATGGCGTGTCATTGCACACCAAATACGAACTATGATGCGTAAAGCAAATGAAACCCAAGCCCTCACCCAAGCGCCCAACCTCAAGCCCCAAAACCCGGAATCTTGCCAAGCACCCAGGCTCTTCGTAAACCCCTTAATCCCGCATAAAGCTCTGACATGTTTGATACCTTCATGAACTCTTGTTTAACACCTTTTGAAACCCTTATAAAGCCTAAACCCCTAAACCCCCAAACCCCTAAACCCTCAACCCCTAAACCCCTAAACCCTAAACCCCTAAACCCTAAACCCCTAAACCCTGAACCCCTAAACCCTAAACCCCTAAACCCTAAACCCCTTAGGGGTTTAGGGTTTAGGGGTTTAGGGTTTAGGGTTTAGGCTAAACCCTAAACCCTAAACCCCTAAACAGCTAAACACCTAAACCCCTAGACCCCTTTTCCTAGACCCCTAAACCCTGAATTAAAAAAACACCCGCCAGGGCGGCGGAGTTCCGCAAGACCAAGAGCCCACAAAACTGGAGCCCGGTCTCCACGTCGTCTCGTTCCTCTGCTTCTTTGACTAGGATACCCAGTAACCTAAGAATACAAAGGCCTCTCTTTTTGGTATTGGGTAACTTTTCAGGAACCTAGGACTACAAAAAGGGAATAAGGGTACTACTGGGCATCCTAGTTGAGGGTGTGTTTTAATGTGTAGTGACTTTTCAGTCTGCCCGAACTCGGCTTACACACAAAGACGTCCGCTGCTGTTCAGTTTTCTTTGAGTAAGGTTCGGGGTGGAGGGTTGAGGGTTCAGGGCTTACGGTTTAGGGTAGTTGAGGGAACCCTGAAGCCTAAACCCTAAACCCCACTTGAAGCTTCATGGGACTTAGTAACTATGGTTGTAAATAAGGTAACTATACTTATAACTGGATGTAACCCCAGTTAGGGTATTAATAACCGTACTTACTAAGTCCCATGCACCCTCAAGCACTGTATCACCCACACCCTAAACCCTCAGAAGGTTCTCGGTTTCGGTGTGCTTTAGGCATTCCTAAACACTGAAACCAGGATGTTTAGGATGTAGGGTTGATTACCATAACTGAATAAATGCAACTATCATTTACTTCGGTTCCTTGTTCTCCCGATACCCCAGGCCCAACGCACCATTTTATTTAGGATGTCTTTGTGCGCATATTTCTAGCAAGGGCCTACACAGATTAAGATAGATTTAGGCTCAGGTTCAGGATGTTTTTGCGCACACTCCATTTCACATAGTTTCAATACGGGTTTCAGAAAAAGTTATAGTGCGACTGTATTTAGGAACCTGGTAATTATGTAGGCCCCTATTCTTAACCCCAGACCCCAGAAAATCCTTAAACCCAATTAACCCCAAACCCCACAAGTTCCGTATTATAATAGTTATAGTATAATGGACCCTCAAAACCCCGTTCTGAATATTAAGGCCCCTATACTACAGTACCCTTATAGATACCTTATAGTAACCCTTATATAGAGCCCTTTAAAGGACCCCCCCTATTCTAATTATTAAGGCCCCCTACATTTACATCCTCAAACTTCGCCGAACCAGTCGGGGAGCCAGCAATTCTGCATCCATGCTCTTGTCACCAGGAAGCTCCTGACAAGCAAGGGTTTCGGAGTTTAGGGGTTTAGGGTTTGGATATGTATGCTAGTGCGACGGTAACGGCTGGCTGCTTCTGCTGTGGTATCGCTGCCGCGACAGCCTTCACTAGCACCACAAGCATCACGTTGGAGCGCCCTAACAATAACCAAACTGACAATAACTGACTGGCAAGGGAAGCAGCAACAACAGCGAGAGCAACAATAGCAAATATAGGGGCCATCATAGTTAGAATAGTGTTTTGGTGGTATAGTATATCAGAATTATGATAAGGAACACCCCCCCAAAGAGTATTGGTAATTATTCAGCCCCTGTATATAGCAGCAGCAGCAGCAGCTGCTGCTTCAGCGGCACGAACCAAAACAAGAAGAGTTTCAACAGCATCAGCAACAATTGTACGGTACAGTTTTTCTATAGGCCTCAGAGTTTAGTTTAGGGTTTAGGCATCAGCAACACTGCTACAAACAACAACCAGCCTGGCGAAGGATTTCACGACTGCGCGATTCTTCAACGCTCGGAACTAAGGGAAGGCGTCCGCACCATCACAAACATAAGCAACACACGTACTGATCATGTGCCACCACGATATCTTGATGATCGTCACCAGCAGCATCATCATGACTATCATCATCGTTGACATCATCGTCATCATCATCATCAGCGCATCGTCAGCATCATCATGGCCATCCGCGCGATCCTCATCATGCTGACAAGGCAGTCGTCATCAACCCTGCCTCGCTGTCAGGAGCAGCGAAAATTACTTTCAAGCTCTTGAACATCGACATCACCTCATACTGCATCCGGGCCGTGAGCATCTCGAGCATGTTAATCCATATCCCCACACCTCTGCCGCCTACATCATCAGCCACATCACCACGACAATTCATAATTATATGATCACCGTCATCACCAACAACAAGATAGCAGACATGAGAACCTGAAGGTCCATCATCATCGTCTTGAAACCTGCGCCCTCATCGCCACCGCCCACCCGCCACCCCGCCACACAGTCGCGCCATCATCATCATCATCACCACCATTATCGTCATCATCATCATCCATCATCATCAACATCACCGGCGTCATCAGCAAACATCAACCGTCATCGTCATCATCATCATCATCATCATCATCATCCATCATCCATCACTCCTACTGTCACCATCATCGGTCTTGCCATCTGGATCATCATCACCATCACCGCCAACAAACACCTTGGGCACGGACGAAGCAAAAGCTTGTATACTGTGACCAGCACCGTCATCATGATCACCATCATTGTCGTTGCCGTTGTTGCCGAGAATATAATCCGCGCCTTCGGCGTCTCCTTCATCATCAGCATCTTAGTCTTCATCATCTTCTTCATCTTCATCGTCATCTTCGTTACAGAGCACCCTCAGGGCCGAAACATAGCATCTAAAAGGGTCTAAGACGACTATAGCTGCAGGTCGGGAGTATATTGGGATTACAAAATTATATTATAGTTAGTTTGGGGTTTGGAGGTGGTGATAGGGTTATGGTACGCTTGGGATTATATTATGCGGTTTATGGAACCCTTGGGATTATATAGGGTCATGGTACCCCAAGAAAGGTTATAGAACGGTTAAACTACTCTACTACTAGGTATAGCTGGATGTCGCAAAAGGCGCAGTACAGAAGATTGGAAAGAGAGAGAGAGAGAGAGAGAGAGAGAGAGAGAGAGAGAGAGAGAGAGAAGAGAGAGAGAGAGAGAGAGAGAGAGAGAGAGAGAGAGAGAGAGAGAGAGAGAGAGAGAGAGAGAGAGAGAGAGAGAGAGAGAGAGAGAGAGAGAGAGAGAGAGAGAGAAGAGAGAGAGAGAGAGAGAGAATTTTGCAAGGTGACAGCGAAGAACAGTCCTGACCAAAGTCCATGCAACAATCTCGTAAAATCTCATGACGCGTCTCGTCCGATACAGTATTGAGCCCCAATCTTACGACGACTTTCGGGACAAAAGATGCTGCCAGGGCATTTTTTGGTGGTAGGCATTACCTGGACCCTAAGGACCCTACCTTTTTAGGGTTCCCTAATATAATTCCTTTATATAAGTCCTTGAAAAGGTAGGTTATTTGGGGTTACGGTAAACCCTAAACGCCAAACCCAAATTTGTCGTCTGATCCCGCGCTCCTTCGCGGCCAGGCAGAGCACGCGAAAGCCGAATTTCGTAAGCTGGTCCTCTGATTGCGGCAAGCTATATAGGGGCCTAATTAAATGATTACCAATGCTGTTTTCGGGGTTCCTTATTATAATAACTAAAGTTTAATGGCCCCGCAACCCTTTTCTAATTATTGAGGCCCCTATATATATATATATATATATATATATATATATATATATTAACTTCGGATTGCAGGTTTAGGCTTTTGGCGGTGGTAGGGTTTTGGGATGCTTTGAACCTTGGGGATTTCGGGCAACCATAGACACGTGTCGGAGCACAGCTGAACGAACTCGGCTGATACGGCGCGCGACTCTCTGAAGCGATGATAACCTTACTCAACTCCCCCAGTAAACCACAGAAATAAAAGGTTAACCTTTCCGGTTCCTACTAGCGCATCAGGAGACCGGATCCTTTGACCTTGTGCCGCTGAAGATCCCTACACCCGAAGCCCTAATCCTGAAAAGAACCCCTGCTCTTGTTTTTGACTCGACCCAAGGGTGACCCGGTAATCAAAAGGGCGCCCGTGTTGGTTTC
The DNA here is from genome assembly GCA_905221615.1 of Symbiodinium sp. CCMP2592. Lineage (NCBI taxonomy): Eukaryota > Dinophyceae > Suessiales > Symbiodiniaceae > Symbiodinium > Symbiodinium sp. CCMP2592. Next base: position 1,170,989 of record CAJNDT010003334.1, on the reverse strand, counting down.
AAGGGGACGCTTTTTGGTAAAGGGGCTTACCAGGTAACCTGAACCCTAAAAAGGGAATAAAGGTAATAAAGGCCTACTCTACCCTAAACCCTAAACCCAAAACCCAAAACCCAAAGCCCTAAACCTTAAACCGTCAAGCAGCCTCACACTGACCCGGAGATGAAGACCTCACCTCAAATCTCCCCTGAAACCTTGCGGGTTTTCGGGTTTAAGGATTTAGGAAGTTTGGGGGTTTCGGGTTTCAGGGTTTCGGGGTTTAGGGTTTCAAACTAAACCCAAAGCCCTAAACCCTTAAAGCCTGAACCCAAAGCCCCAAACCCTTGAACCCCAAGCCCTGAACCGCGAGACGACCCTAAACCCCTGAACGCCTAAACTCCTAAACCCCAAGCCCATCCTGCATGTCGTCCAGGTTCGGTGGGACTTGAACCAGTCCTTCGGATAGGTCGCGGCTCTAGGGCTTCAATTTAACTCTTTCGGGTTTACGACTTCATGATTTGCGGGGCTTAGAGCTAGGGTCTTGCGCCTTGAAACTGATGGAGTGGTGTGAAGCTTCACGATTCTCCTGATGTCTGCAAACTCGAGTGGTCAGGGTTCCTTTTCTTTTTCTGAGGGCCTTTTGATGACGGCATGAAAGGTTTAGGGTTTAGGCTTTAAGACGAACCTAACTTTTCAGGACTGTCGGCAAAATATGGGGGCCTGTATGATTGGAATAGGGTTCTTGGACACATTATACTATAATTGTAATGAGGAACCATTAGTAATTACTTAGGCCCCTATAGTGTCGGAACCTGATTAAGAAACCTTGGGCCCTTATTAGGGTTCTTATATTATATGAACCCTACTATGTTGGGGTTATAGGCCCAGGGTTTCTTAATCAGGTTCCTACATTAGTAGGCTTAACGACTTTGCCTGCTTGTTTTCCCCAGAGGGCAGCCGTTTCAGCTTTGGGGTCACCGTTAACAATCAAATGCCACATGTCTGAGCTGTCCTTTAAGCCCTTTGAAAATTATTTACTATTATGGTTCTCTACAAAATATATCGTAGGGGAAATTAAAAAAAAGATCCCAAAGGACAACCCAGATGTGGATGTTTGTCAAAATTGGGGTCCCTTTTGGCCGTACTATACTAGGGACCCAAAAAAGGCACCACAATTTTGACAACCAGCTGTGTCATATTATAGGGCCTAGGGTTAAAGTTTGAGTTTTCAAACTACCTGAACCCCGAAGAGCCTGCATTCTACAGGACTTCTATAAAGAAATCATCATAAGGAACCCTAAAACGGTAGGTTATTCAGGTCTTACCTTGAATCGCAAGCCCTCCAGCCTAATTACACAGGAGTTAGGAATAGGGGGACCCTTGGGGATATAGGCCCTCTCAGTAGGGTCCCGTTTAAGAGAGCAAGAGGTAGGGCTAAGAAGGGTCCCTTGTAAAGGGGTCCCACTAATGCTACCTGGCCAGTCGCGGCCGAGAGGCTGGGTTTCAAAGCGTCGCAGGAGCCCTTCCTGAGCTTGGGGTTTAGGGTTTAGGGTTTAGGGGTTGAGGGTTTAGGGTATAGGGTGCATCAAGACAGCTATGTCAGAAAGTTGGGAAGCCTTTAACTTTAGAACGTAGACTTAGCAACCCTTGACACCTAAACCTCAAAACCCGTAAACCCTGGATAAACCCCGAAACCCCAAAACCCTGAACCATGGAACGTTAGAGCCCAAAAACCCTACAACTTTGAAATACACCCTTGAACCCTAAAACCCTAAAGGGAACTCCAGAAAGTTGGAATATGGTTTCAGGGTAGGATACCTTATAATTTACCATAAAGGGATTAGGATAATCATATTCCAACTTTCTGGCTTCTACTGTAAACCCCGAAAGCCCACACCTGAACCGCTTATGCATTGCAGTGGCCTTTTTGCGAGGCACCCCACCCAGACCCGAAACCCGGCCCCTGAACGGTCCCACAGTTTAGGGTTTAGGGTTTAGGGTTTATGAACGGTCACGCTAGATTTGGTCAGAGTTTAGTGTGTAGGTAATTTAGTTCTGGTAATTTAGTTCCAAAGCGAACTATTCCGTTGGATTGATGCTCTTGTACACTACAAGTGTTGCAGTCAAACTATACATTATGATACTCTACCCCAGTTCTCATGATTCAGGCCCCCATGAGCGGTTGTAAGGGTTAGGGATTAGGGTTTATATAAGGTTTAGCGGTCAAATTCCCGGTTTAAGGTTCTAGGGTCGAGGGTTCAGGGCTTCGGGCTTAGAGTATCAGGGGATCTACAGTATACAGTAGTGTACAATAATGAATAACGTACTCCGGACAAGGGAGCCCTAATGAAGGAACCCGAAGGTGAGCCCTCAAATCAAGCTTTTTTTCCAAATGCATGGGCCTAAAGCCACATCCCCACAGCTACTTTGCCTTCTCAGGGTTGTGGGGCTGAAGGGCTTAGAGATTTAGGCTGTGGAGGTGTGTGTGTGTGTGTGTGTGTGTGTGTGTGTGTGTGTGTGTGTGTTCGTGTTGTTTCCAGGACTATGCAATGTTTCTATAGATAGTGGTCCCCAAACCCTAAACCCTAAACCACCCATAGGGCCTCAGACGTAGTGGCCTTGGGTTAATTGAGAGTACACCTGAGGGGTTCATGGGACTTAGCAAGTACAGTTATAAGTACCCTAACTGGGGATATATCCAATTATAGGTGCAGTTACCTTATTTATAACCATAGTTACCAAGTCCCATGAACCTTTAAGTACTGCGGACCTGCCCGATGAATATGCAGCTGCTTATTCCGCTCGGGGCTGTTCGACGAAGCGTCACCAGAGCAAGAACGCGGTCGAGATCCTTTCCACCTCCAGGGGGAAGGATCAGAAACCCATATAGACAAAGGACACATCCCGCCCCAAATCATTTATATGGGTGGTTGTCAAAATTAGGGTCCCGATTTGGGTATTCTGAATATTAGGTGCCGTATTCTAATAAGGACCCAAAGAGGGACCCTAATATTAACAGCCACCCATTTGCATCGTCACCATCGACATCCGTCTGCCGAACCGACGCTGATAGCTGCCATGTTGCTATGATATTTTCCCTACCCCAGCAGGTAGTTGCCCGCAGATGGCTGTCAATGAATGTTTGTGGTTCTTGCCACTGCTGCCAGTACTATGAAAGTGCTATCTCAGACATGCTGACAGAACTGATACAACCATGGCTGCTTTGCGGAAGTAAACATGAAAGCATCACCTGCATCACGACACTTGCAGAAGAAGTAGCAGTCATACTAGTGGAGGTGTTGCTGCTGGCGCTAGCGGTAGCTGCAGCGGGGGGGCGGGGGTGGGGGTGGTCATGGTGCTAGTGAGAAGGAGTGGCAGCGCAGCTGAAGAAGCTAAATACTCAACCCAAAAATCTTAAACCCTAAACCCCCCAAAACACAAAGCACCTAGACCCTAAACACAGAGTCTCCAAAACCCTAAACGCTAAACCCTAAGCCCCTCCAAGACACTAAGCCCCTAAAGGGTTTGGCGGGTTTAGGGGTTTAGAGCGTTTACGGTTGAGGGGTTTAGGGTTTTGAGGGTACAGGATCAGGTGACTTCGTAAGTAAGCTTCAAAGAACATTGATTGGGGTTGTGGTCTTTCAAGATACGGTTACCCTTTTTCGTTATACCCTGGTTACCACGTGCCATGATGCGTTAAGTGGGGGCTTTGGGAGTTTAAACCCTGCCCTACTGCTCCTGGACCCTCGTAGTGAGATCCCAATCCCTAGCCCCCAAAGCCGAAATTCTCCCCGAGAAGGCCCAAGACCCTCTTACGAGCCTTAGGGTATAGTATGTAATTCGTATCATTAAGGCCCCTATCTGATTCTACCCTTGTAAATCCCTTATAGTAAGCCCTTTCGAACCCTTTAAAGGAACCCTAGTCCAATGGTACAACCTAAGGTTTTGAGTTTAGGAAGTCTATAGTAGAAGCCAGAAAGTTGGAACATGACTTTAGGAGGATTTGTGCTAGGATCCCTTATACTTTACCTTAAGGGCATGAGGCCAATGATGTTCCAACTTTCTGGCTTCTACTGTAGGGTTGCGATCTCTCAACTTCATTCTGGGACCTTAAAACCCAACCCTCACCTCGTAGCCTATAGGACCCTAAACCCATGCTATAGAACCCTTAAGGGAACCCTAGTTGAAATGATCCAAACCCTAACATGTCTTATTGGCATTTCAAATTGAAAAAGCCTAGACCCAAGAGTAACCCAGGAATAAAAAGGGTGCCCTTTTTGCTTTAAAGGGGCTTGTAAGGGAACCTGAACCCTAAAAAAGGGAATAAGGGCCTACTCTGGGTCCTAGAAGCGGCCTCCTGTCGTTTCTTGGTAGCCCAACCCGGGCCCCCGATGGCGGACGACGACCGCCATCCTCCACCGAAGAAGGATACGTAGAGGCCCAAGCAGTTAGGGAAGCAGACTTCTAGAGGAAACTCTTCTATGGTGGTGTTGCCTTTAGTTGTTGGGGTTCGTAGGGCTTTTTGTAGACTGGCCTTCAGAATTGGAAGAGTGTGGTGGGTATATTGTAAGTATACCCTCTCTCTCTACGTATATATATATATGTATAGATAGATAGATAAATAGATAGATAGACTCTGTTCTTTACTTATTCAGCTGCTGATCCAGTTACTGATCTGTTCACGTATTTTTACGTCCTGTAAGGAGATGCCCTTACTAGTTCTTCAGACCCTATGCTGCGGTTTAGATCTTGTGTGGGGTGGGACACTGGGGGAGCCCCGGGGTTTAGCAATTGGCGTGTAACTCTAAGAGTGGAGCGGAGGCCTCAAAAATGGGATGAAGGCAATTAGGCTGAAGGATCAGAGAATGGATGAAGGTAGGCAATTAGGATGAAGGATCCCTTATGTAAGAACTCGTAAATATTGGTAATATCCCACCTCACCTTTCGAGGCCTCTCTAGGGCTTTATTGCAGCACATTGCATGTTGAGCCCTCGGAATGTGCGGGTCCGAGGGCTGCTAAGCCCGACGGTCAGTACGGCTTCAGAGGGTTTTACTACATTTTAAGATTTTAAGGTTTAGGGAAGTTTAGGATTTTAGGCTTAACCCGACAAGCCTTAACCCCCAAAACCATGAGGCAACTCAAGGCACCTTCTACAACCTCGCAAAAGCCCACATAGAATCCTGCAACAACACTAAAAGGAACCTCAAAGGCAAAACTTATAGAAAGCACCCTACATCCTAAAGCTTAAACTTCAAACCCTAAACCCTGCAAACCCTGAACTCCAAACCCCCAAACCCTAAACCCCAAGACCCAGAACCCTCAACCCCTAAAGCCCTAAACCCTAAACTCTAAACCCCCAAACCCTAAACTCTAACCCCAAGCCCTAAACCCCTAAACCCCTAAAGCCCTAAAGCCCGAACCGTAAACTCGAAACCCTACAGGGGTTTAGGGTTTAGGGGTTTAGAGGTTTAGGGTTTAGGGGTTTAGGGGTTTAGGGTTTAGGGTTTGGGGTTTAGGGTTTAGGGACCCGAGCTTTGCGCCTGCGAAGCTCAGACACGAAGGGCCAACGCCGGAGAACGTGTAGGAGCTCTTGACCCTTCCCTGGGGCTTTAAGCTTCCTTAAAGGGCTCCTTTTAAGGGTTTAGGGTTTTAAGCTTCCTTAAAGGGCTCGTTTAAGGGTTTAGGGTTTAGGGTTCCTTCAAGGGCTCCTTTTAAGGGCTTAGGGTTTAGGGTTCCTTCAAAGGGCTCCCTTCAGGGTTTAGGGTTTCGAGGTTTAGGGGTTTAAGGTTTAGCGCCACTTAGGGCTTCCTCTAAGGGTTCCTTTAAAGCCTCCTTGAAGGGCTCCCTTAAGGCTTCCTTTAAGGGGCTGCGTCGGGTTTGGGATTTGGGGTTTAGGCTCCTTGAATCCAAGAGTAAAAGGAGGGAACCTTAACAAGGACCCCGAGGTATATACCCTTAATAAAGCCATTATATAGTCCATTATAGGGTAGGGGTCCCCATTAAGGGTCCCTCCTTTTCCCCTTTGATTAAAGGGTTTAGTGGTGTGAGGTTGGGGCTCGGTTGTTTAGGGTTCAGGGGTCTAAATGCTCTCGGGATTCGACAGATTTAAGAGGGGGTTGCGGGTTAAGGTCTCAAGGTTTGGGGGAAGGCTAGGGGTTCGGGGATTTAGGGTTTAGGGGTTCAGGGGTTCAGGGGTTTCCGGGCTTAGGGTTCAGTGTTGCGCTGCATGGGTTGGAAGGCATAGAAGCTCTGGCCAGTCAGCCTCAATTACAGGATCATGGGACTAAGTAACTAGTCACCGTGAAAATCTAAATCCTAAACTCCCTAAACCCCGAAACTTTTAAAACCCGAAGGCCCTAAAGCCCCGAAGTTCAACAGTGGCGACGAAAAGTCTATCGCCAAGACTCGTCGGAAAGCCAGATCGTTGGAGGATCGGCGGAGCTTTGTAAGTCAGGCTGTTGGCGATTAACCCTCAACCCTATAAACCCTAAACCCTAACCCTTAAACCCAAACCCTAAAACCCTAAAACCCTCAAGCCCTGAACCCTAGACCCTACACCCTAAAACCCTCAAGCCCTGAACCCTAGACCCTAAACCCTAAAACCCCAAGCCCCGAACCCTTCGACTGGCGTCTATCAAGGTCTGGCAAGGGGTGCGTCGGGTTGTTTGGGGTTCAGGGTCTAGGATGCCCAGTCACCTCGGAATAAAAAGGGCTCCCTTTTTGGTATTGGGTTGTAAAAATTTAAAGATTAATAAAAGAAGTATGACTATAATTAGGAGATATTATATAGAAAATAAAAAATGAAAAACAAAAGGTATTTAACCTAGATTTGATACATTAACTTTGTAAGGAACTCAGAACTACAAAAAGGGAATAAGGGTACTACTGGGCATCCTAGGGGTTAATGCGGCCTTTAAGAATTGGAACGGTGAATTAGGGATCCTACTAATGTAAGAACCTAATTAAGAAACCCTGGGCCTATAACACCAAAATAGTAGGATTCAGATAAGGAGCCCTAAAGAAGGCCCAAGGTTCTTAATCAGGTTCCTACATTACAAATTTAAAGTATGTGGGAGTCTCCGCAAATAGGGGACCCCAATATAGTCCCTAAATAGTAAGATCCTTACTATAAGGATCCCTAAATACGGTCCCCCTGATTTTCGGAACCCCTTAACCCTTGTAGAACCCTTTAAATGAAACCTTATACTACCCTTGTAGTAGCCCGTTAAAGGAACCCTAAGGAAACCCCTGGGTTGTCAGAGACTCCCATATTCTTAAATTAAGGGATATGGGTTAGGAGCTGCCCCCACCCTGTAATAGTGACCATTTGCCGAACCATAAGGGTTATATAGGATTATATTAGGGCCCTATTATATTCCTATTATACCACTATTACAGGGTGGGGGCAGCTTCTAAGATATGGGACGGTCCGGTCCTAAACCCTAGAGTCCTTAATTCCCCGCGAGGCGTAAAGCCAAAGCCCGAAACACTTTCAAGCGTTTAGTTCTTTTTGTGTTTAGGGTTTAGGGTTTAGGTTGAGGGTTTAAGTACCGTAACACCTATACGAAGGTTATAGGAGTTAGGATTAGAGGGACCCTTGGGGATATAGACCCGCTTGATAAGGTCCCTGTTCGGAGAGCCCCCGTGGTGGGGTTGAGAAGGGTCCCCGCTAAGGGGTCTCCCTGATACTACCTAGGGTAGTCAGGGATACTTTTTCAGGATACCTCGCAAAGAACAGCAAAGAACACGTATATTATAGATCCCTTCAAGAAACCCTTGTATGGGAGTTTCCGAAAATAGGGGACCCTAATATGGTACCCTATATAGTAGGATCCGTATTATAAGGACCCCAAAGTAAGGTACCCCTATTTTTCGGAAACTCCCGTATAGATCCCTTAACGGATACCTGGGATAGTAAGGGATACTGGGAAGTCAAGCCCTGATCTGGCCTGTCTTCGATGTGATCAGATCTGGCGCTTTCATCAGCCAGCGGATCGCCTCCAACTTATCGAAGGGTCGAGGGAACCCTAAACCCTAAAGCACAGGAACAAGTAGGGTTATAAACTAAAAAACCCTGACAGGGATCTTGATTGGGATAATTATGATAAGTTTTTAAGATACATAATTACGAAGTCCCCAGACCCTCCAAGAAAGATTCGGGGTTTAGGGCCGACGTCTAGTAAGGGAGGCTTATCATCAGAATTGCCGATAAGGGCTTCTTTTGTAGGGTTTCTATGAGGGATCCATAAAGGCTCTATGATAGGGAGCAATACTGATTCGAAAGGGGCTTTAGGGTTTAGGGTTTAGGGTTCAGGGGTACATCACAGCACACAAAAGTACAGGGGAATCTTGGCACCAACTCTGCTTTTGGTGACGATGTGGTCGTTGCTGATGTCGGTAGCACCGATGAAGTTGAAGCCATGACCATGGCGATTGTAATAGTGACAAGTCTTGTGATGCCGCTGACGATGGCGCTGCTGATGACATAGATCTATGACGAGTCTCACCATGCTGGCGAAGCCCCATCTCGAGCTGCCAAAACCTACTTTGTTTGTAGGGCACCAATAAATTCCACAGTATACTTATGGTGTTTTAAGCTGAACCCTAAAGCCTAAACCCTGATTTTGTCCCTGCAAGGCTCTCCTTCTTAGTGTCACAAAGCGTGTGCGAGTGTCTGAGATCAGGCCCGTCTTTCGTTACTCAGTGCAGTGCATACTATAGTATAGGGGCCTCAAGAGATAGAACAGGGCCGCCGTAAAAGGTTTTAATCCAAACGATTAGTTCGCAATAAGGGTTTGGTATAGGGGCCCTTCACAAGTAGAATATGGTTTTTGGAGTATACCATGCTGAAAGTATAAAATGGCAACCAAAAGCAATAGCTTCTATAGCACCTGGTGTTTCATACTGGCCTGATGTGGGCTTTTCATGCAACGAGTGTCTGAATTGCTCGAAGATCTTAGGGGCTACCCCAAACTCTAAACTCTGCAGCCCTACATCCCAAAAGCCCAAACCCCTGAGGCAGCCTTTCTCCAAGCTCTGCGAATGCGGGTGGTTGTCAAAATTATGGCACCTTTTTGGGCGCCCAAAATATTAGTTGCCGTATCATAATAAGGACCCAAAGAGGGACCATCATTTTGACAACCACCCTCATGAAGCTTTCTTGCTGGATGAATACCACGACCCCCGGGAGGATCTAGAAAGTAGATCCCCTAATTTGGGGCCCTATACTACTAAGGGTACTTGATAGGAACCCCCCCATTAAGGGATCTACTTTTTGGATCCTCCCGGGGGTCTGGGTACTGAACTCTGAGCTCATGTGAAGTCTGTGCTTCTTGTAGGTCCTTAAGGGAGGGTGGTTCAGGGGGGGGGGGGGCACAAGGGATCCTTAGGGGACTGTAAGGGAACCTTAGGGAGTACTGGGGAGAATTAGGGATCACTAGGCTATATACCCCCTTGGACCACCCTCCCTTAAGGATACTACAATGCTTCCTGCGGTCCGAAAACACAATCGATCGCAGGTTCGCGGCCGGGGCAAGAACTGCTCATTTCTGTCGCCTTTAGTGGTTTAGTGTTTAGGGTGAGGAGTTTAAGAGTTTAGGGGTTTCGGGGTTTAGGAGTTTAGGGGTTTAGGGTTTAGGGGTTAGGAGTTTAGGGGTTTAGGGGTTTAGGAGTTTAGGGGTTTAGGGTTTAGGGGTTAGGAGTTTAGGGGTTTAGGGGTTTAGGGGTTAGGAGTTTCGGGGTTTAGGGGTTTAGGGTTTTAGGGTTTAGGGGTTTAGGGTTTATAGGGTCCTAAACCCCAGACTCTTAGGGTTTAGAGCTCTAGTGTCTTACCAGAAGGGTTCTTGGCTTTTGGGTTCCGGGCTTGGCTTCGCCCGGCACGTCGGCATTCGCTGACCCTACGAGTACACATCTCTATGCTGGCTGTAATTAGTTTAGGGTTTAGTGTTTACTGATACCATCTGGGTACTGCCCCCGCCATGCAACAGTCTATATTGGGGTCATATGAAGGGCTATTAACAAAAAGTATGTTGTGCATACAATATGGGAGTTTCCGGAAATGGAGGACCCTAATAGAGTACCCTGAATAGTAGGATCCTTAGTATAAGGACCCCAAAATGAGGTACCCCTAATTTTCGGAAACTCCCATATAACTGTTGCAGAGCGGGCCAGTTCCCGACATATAGGATCAGAGGCAGCATGCCCGGCCCAAATCCGCATTGCTAGCGGCGGTTTAGGATGTATCGTGTGGGCTTTGCTAGATGTACAAGTCATCATGAACGCTTCACGTGGGTAATTGTTCCAAATCGTGGTCCCTCCGAGGAAAATTGCATAGAAATCTACTTTTGGTACGGCACCCTGAACATAGTTTGGGAATCTTCAGGGGGACACTAATTTGGACCAACCCACGTTCAAGCAACTGCTCACCCAGGCAGACCCGGGGGAGCAGGTCTAGGCAGCTTTAAACGATGCGCTGTCACTCACTTTTCGTGATTCCGGTTACCACTCCGGGTCCCAAGGATCCTCTTTGGGTTTAGGGGCTTAGGGTTTAGGGTTTAGGGTTTAGGGTTTAGGGGTTTAGGGTTTAGGGGTTTAGGGTTTAGGGTTTAGGATTTAGGGTTTAGGGTATGATTTCTTTGAAAAGTAAAAAGGAAGGTTATTTGGGGTTAAGGTAGAGCTGAGGGTTTCCAACCCATTCGGGAGGATCTAGAAAGTAGATCTTCTAATTTGGGGCCCTATGCTCCAGGGGTACTTTATAGGAACCCCCCCATTAAGGGATCCACTTTTTGGATCCTCCCGGTGCTCTAAGTTAGGGTTTAGGGCTTAGAGGTTAGGGTTTGGGGGTTCAGGGTTTGCAGGGTTTAGGGCTGAATGATGGTATACCCTTGTCCCTAATGTTCAGTTGAGGCCTTCATACAAGAACTGCACGATGGACGATTGATAAAAGGGTACTACTGGGCTTCAGGTACCCCCTGGTTTGAAACTGTCTACACCCCTTACTTGGAGGATCATCGGACATAGTAATTAGGTTATATTTGAGGTTATAATACGTCCCCTAACTGGGGATATCCTAATTATATCCTACTTATAACCTTACTTACTAAGTCCCATGAGCCCGCAAGTATAGATCCCCTTATAGAACCCTTGCGGGACCCTGCAGCACCCGATTAAAACCATGCAAAACCACCTTTAAAACCCTCACAAACCCCTGAAACATGCTAAAATAGAGGCCCTAATAATTAGAATAGGATTTTGGGGGCCCATTATACTGGACTTACTATAAGGAGACCCAAAAATAGTCTTGGTAATCATTTAGGCCCCTAAAGTACTCAAAACTTGCCAAAAATCCAATGAGATCCCCACAGACGGGATCCACTCGGAGAACCAGAGTGTGCCACCATTGATACAGCTCTCGTAGCACCGACCGTGGGTCTGCTGCCGTGCAAAGAGGGTTTGGGGTTGGGTTTAAAGCAGGTTTTGGGGGGCTCAGGGTTTAGGGGCTTACTGGTTTAGCGAATTGGGGTTTATCGGAGTAAGATTAAGGTGTATGCTTGCCTATACTCTCCAATCTTGTTGCTTTTTGGTTTCCTCGCTTTATTGTCTTCCTTGATTTGTTTGTTACAAAACGGTTGGAACCATAAAATTGGCAAGCCAAAGCCAGAACTCCACGTTGGAGAGTCATGACTGTGCGTGGCTCGCGATCCTGTGCATGCATTCAGATGCCTGTGAAGGGCGGAGCTTGTCCAAGCATGTCATTAAGCCTTGGGGAGCTACATCTCCAGTACTAGACCAAGAAGCAACCTAGGAAAAAATGCTGCCCTATTTGGTTTAAAGGTTATAAGGGAATCTAAACCCCTAAAAAGGCCATCAGAGCCTGCTCTGGGTGCTAGGCTACATCTCCATTGTCCCAAACCCTCAACCCTAGCGCTCTAAGACCTAAAACAGTGGCGATGTAAATATTATAGGGGCCTTAATTATTAGAATAGGATTTGGGGCCCATTGTACTATAACTTTAACAAGGAACCCCCAAAAAACAATATCGGTAATTGTTGAGGCCCTATATTAGGGTTGCGTTGAATGTTCGACTCTGGTCCGTCACAGGCAGTTGAATGTTCGACTCTGGTCCGTCACAGGCAGGTCGGCGAAACTGACGATGTGAACTGGGCTTTGAAGTAACCAGGGAGAAAAAAATATTGACTTTTATTTCATAATGCTTTCCCTTTTTTCAGGGAAGCATTATGAAATAGAAGTCTCAACTTTAAGTGACAGGTCCAAAACAAGTATCAAAGCATGATACTCCAATGCCCAGTGTGAGGGTCCCTGATGGACCCTACATCTGTTTCACTTCTACTATAGGGGCCTTGAGAAATAGCATGGGGCCTTGGCGTATATTATAGTATGATTATGTCGGGACTTTTACCCTTAGGCTCTAAGGACTCATTTGTTTAAGGCTTTTGGGCCCAAAGACCATACTATATGAGGCTTTTGGGCTATTTTGAGCCCTCGGGTTAAGGAACTGATTTTCAATCCGACCCCTATATTACATGTTGTGGACCAGCTGCTGGTCAGAGAATACTAAGCTTCCTGCACGAAAGCTTGCAACTGGCCGTGGAATGACTCCCTTCAGCACTAACCAAAGGGCAGACTGCGCGCAGAAAGGTCGATGGGATACACAGCTTTTGACTGTCGAGCTACACAGCGCAGCTTCCACCAAAAGATTTCCCGGCCCGAGTACAACGGAGGTAAACCCGCTTGTGGCTTGCGGGATCTTCCCCCTTTGGACGCAACGTCCTGAGTTTCGAGGGCCCCAAAAACAACATCAGCACAATAATTTTACAGGGATAATCTTACCATCATTGAGGGCTTATATGGATATCCCTGGCCTAGGGCCCCCACGGTCGGAACGGGAACGATCACCAATGAAACTCCACTGGAAGGAACATGGGACTTGATAAGTAAGGCTAGAAGTAATTTCTTCAACTGGGGTGAGAAGTAGTTAGCTACACGTCTTCTAGTTGCCTTGTTTGGTATTCTTTACTAGGTCCCATGATCCTTCAAGTACGATGTAACTCGACTGGCTACTCCGAGACTTACCATCTCGGTCACCGCCATAGCTAATTACAGCATGCATGGCACGAGCCTGTCCCCCATCAGATGCTGCGCCGCTTGCGAATACAAGTCTCGAAGAACGGGATGTGTTGATTGGGAAAATGAAGCTTAAACCCTAAACCCCTATATTCTAAAAACCCTAAACTAAACCCTAAACCCTAAACCCTAAACCCTAAACCCCTATATTCTATAAACCCTAAACTTCTGATACCGGATCGGCAGTTTCGCAGCATCTCTCGGAGGAAGCAGAATACTAGAGCGCTAGCGGCTGCCCTTTCAGGAAGGATTCGAGCTCAAGCTCATCCAACCCATCCTCGAAACCTTAGTTGCTGAGTTCATAGGCCCCAAAAATTAAGCGTACACTTTTGGTCTTATAGCGGGTAATAGTATCCCCAAAAGCAAAAAAGTGTATCTGCTTAGCTACTAAGAAACTGCCGACTGCCACCTGACCATTGGCTTCACCTGCGGTGGCAAGTGAACCCCTGGCCTCGACGTCTGCTTGTGCCTGCAGGTAGCTTGTCAGCAGAGTGCGTGCATACGCACTCTTGCGAGCGAAGCGCTGCAGCTCGTCATGAGCCCTGTCCGGCGAACTCTCCCGACTTTGCAGGATATTCAACCTATACTGAACTTAGAACCCTAGCAAAATTATAAGTTTATCTGTTTCTTAGGGATTATAATAACCAAAAATTCAAAATTGTTCCTAAGTGCCCCTAAGCAACATGGTCCTTGTCAGCCTCATGCGAATTTGTTTTCCCGGCCTCTGTGGGCGAATCTCCAAGCTCTGCCTGTGAATGTGGCAATATGGACAAGCGCGCCTCTGACAGCCAGCAGCAAGTGCAAAGAATACACAAGGATCACAAGATCCCAACTCGTGCGGCATCGCATAACGCTCATGTTCTGTATGACGCTCAGCCTGACTCTGAGAGTCTTCAATGGGAACTTCTCTGTCCGATGTCGATGCCGCCGGCATTCAGCCCTGCAGCTTCTACCTAATAGAGCTAGAGCTGGAACTGGAACTGAGCCGTTGCGGCAGCAAACGCGAGTTGCTGAAGCACTAGAATCGACACCAAGGCCGTCTTCACCCAGAATTGTTGGCTCATGCCGTTGGTGCAAGTTGCATGTCTAGCACTAACCTACTCCCCCCAATAGAACACAGAAATAGAAGCTTATACTTTCCGATCCCTACTAAACGAAAAGAACCCAATAAAGTTTTGAGGTTGGGTATTGCGGATCTAGGCCAAGGGTCTCGGTATGCTTGTGTTCGGATGCGAAGCGTGCAGATGGCTCCAGCGTGGTGGTGGTGGTGGTGGTGGTGGTGGTGGTGGTGGTGGTGGTGGTGGTGGTGGTGGTGGTGGTGGTGGTGGTGGTGGTGGTGGTGGTGGTGGTGGTGGTGGTGGTGGTGGTGGTGGTGGTGGGAGTCTCGAACTGAATCATCGACTAATGGCTTACCTATAGTCACCATTGTAGTTCCTTTGTTGGTTACCTCGAAACAGGATCTAGACATGTAAGCGGTAAATCAAAAACAGAACTACCACAGAGACTATACAGGTAGCTTACGTTTCTGACTCCCTCAGGAAGAAGCAGATACAACAAGACATCAGAGACCTTTGAGTGTGCAAACGCCGGCTTCGATTCCAGGAAACGGTCTGAACCCGGATGGTGTGTGGCGTCAGCACCTCCATCAGCCTCTGAAACCCTAAACCTTGATTAAACCAAACTCACTGCCGTCCAAATCCTACAAGCCTCTACGATGAGCTGATGGCGGGTTTTGGAGGTCTACAAACGGACTAACCTCGGGGAGCTGAAAACTTGGGATGCAGGCAGGTATGGCTGAGAATCTCCGCGCTCCCTGCCCTGCCGGGAGGTCCATGTACCCAAATAGTATATACTTTGGCCGTAAAGTAGTCCCTGCATGGGGGCCAAAGTCTATACTATTTGGGTACATAGACCCTTAGGGCTACTAACTACCTAAGGGTTTAGGGTTTAGGGTTCGAACTGCT
Organism: Symbiodinium sp. CCMP2592; assembly: GCA_905221615.1. Classification (NCBI taxonomy): domain Eukaryota; class Dinophyceae; order Suessiales; family Symbiodiniaceae; genus Symbiodinium; species Symbiodinium sp. CCMP2592. The sequence continues at coordinate 1,155,905 of CAJNDT010003334.1, read as the reverse complement.
ACTATAGTAGTTAGGTAGTTGGTAAGTATCAAAGTGGTATCTTGGTGTAGTAGTCGTATAGTATACCACCATACCACTATAAAGGGAACTCCAGAAAGTTGGAATATGGTTTCAGGGTAGGATACCTTATAATTTACCATAGAAGGCTTAGGATAATCATATTCCAACTTTCTGGCTTTTACTTTACGACTTAGAAGTTCCCCAGCTACGTCGACGTTCATCCCACCCTTAGAACCCCCCCACATGGGTGGTTGTCAAAATTAGGGTCCCTTTTTGGGTCCCTAATATAGTACGGCACCTAATATTTAGGGGTACCCAAAAAAGGACCCTAATTTTGTCAACCGCCCGCATGTCTCCAGCCGCCTGGAGGGAGGCTTTTTCCAAAGGATCGCCCACCACCTGTCTCGGGGATCTTGGTTTAGGAGTTCAGGGTTTATATGATTTATAAGCAGGGGTTTAGGGTTTATAGGGTTTATAGGTTTCTAGGGTTTGTAGGGTTTTAGGGATCATAATCCATCCCTTAATTAGGGAATATGCCTTACGTAATATTTGGAATCCTACAATAATTTACGGCATATTCCTTCGTTGCGGGAAATTGGAGTCTCTGGGTTCTTGATTTCGGATACCGTAGTAAGGATCTGCGGTAAATGTTGGGGTTTCATAGTTCTCGATTTAGGATACTTACCAGAAAGGGGCCTTAACCAAAATACTGGGTTCTTGTTAAGGGATTTCATTTAAGTTACCAGAGTAAGGAAGCCACATTATCTACCATGGATCTCTATTAGGGTAACTTCAATTAAACTCCTCAAAAAAAAGCAAAATAAGGGTTTGGGGGATACCCTAGTGCAACTATGCAAGGAGTGTAAGGGCATATTACTTCGAACTATTCAAACCTTCATCTACTGAGCGTTTATGCTCCTACTACTTTGGGGTGTGCCTTCGGGTCGCGATTTTTTCGGAAGCGCCCATGGGGGTGCAAAGGGTTTTGCGTTTAGAGCTTGCTTGCTACCGTGCCGACTCAATCGCAGAACAGCCTCGTCTGGGCTCTTGTTGAAGAACTATCCCTAAACTCGAAACCGGATTAAGTTACCATGATAATGAGGAAGACCTGGCTTTTCACTGCTACAGATCCATATTATGGTAACTTCAGCAAAGGGTGTCGCCCTCATGCGCCCTGAACCGTAGGTAAGCTTATAATACCAACGACAAAAGCAACAGAAAACATCCACTAACACTGATACCAATACCAATACGAATACGAATGCTAATTCCAACACTAAAATAACAAACAAGCACTACTACTACTACTACTACTACTACTACTACTACTACTACTACTACTACTACTACTACTACTACTACTACTACTACTTCTACTTCTACTTCTACTTCTACTTCTACTTCTACTTCTACTACTACTACTACTACTACTCTTACTACTACTACTACTACTACTACTACTACTACTACTACTACTACTACTACTACTACTACTACTACTACTACTACTAGTACTACTACTAGTAACAAAACCAACAATGCCAATACAACGACGACGACAACTACCACTACTACTGCTGCTGCTGCTGCTGCTGCTACTGCTACTGCTACTGCTAGTGCCGGTGCTAGTGCTAGTGCTAGTGCGTGAGTGCTAGAGTGCTAGAGTGCTAGAGTGCTAGAGTGCTAGAGTGCTAGAGTGCTGGAGTGGTAGAGTGCTAGAGTGCTAGAGTGCGAGAGTGCTAGAGTGCTAGAGTGCTAGAGTGCGAGTGCTGGTGCTAGTACAAGCACTAGTGCTAGTGCTAGTGCTAGTGCTCCTGCTGCTACTACAGTACCAAGAAATACTAATAACAATAGTCAAAATCATGATCATAGTAACAATAACACTGATACTAACAACAACCATGAGAATAAGACTGATTATGATCATGCTATTTTCATGACCCTATACCACAGCTGCAGTACAGTGCCAGTGTGCCGACCTCGAATCTCGTTGGTGGGGAGTGGTGGGGTTCCTTTCAGGCTTCGTTTACAGCACGGGCTGCAAATCCGATCTACGAGGGTTTATTGCTATATCAGGAGCTCCATGGCATAGTATGCATAATCATTGGGCCAGGCTCCAATGTTACGGGGGAATCAAACCCTGAACCGTAACAAAACACCCTAAATCCGAAGGGCGCGGATACATGACTTTAAACCCTGAACCCCTAAACCCTAAACCCCTACACCCTAAACCCCTAAATCCTAGAGCCTGAACCCTAAACCCTACACCCTAAACCCCTAAACCCCTGAACCCCAAAGCTTTCTTTGAGAAACTCGGACCTCGCCCTCAACCACGGTGAGCCCGTTGCAGGCAGCCATCACCGCGGTGGAAAGGAAAGGGAGCCTCCGACTCAGGGGTTAGGGTTTAGGGGTTTAGGGGTTTAAGGGTTTAGGGTTTAGGGGTTAGGGTTTAGGGTTTAGGTTCAGGGCTTAGGGGTTTAGGGTTTAGGATTTAGGGTTTAGGGTTTAGGACTCAGGGTTTGGAGTTTACAGTCCCAAAGGGTCCTATGTACTGATATGGGGAATACTTCCTTAATCATAACAGTGATTCCAAATATGAAAACTCCGGCTTAGGGTTTAGGGTTTACAGTAAACCTGAGAAGGGGCCCCACCCTGTAATAGTGACTATACGGATTATATTACGGCCCTATTATGTTCCTATTATACCACTATTACAGGGTGGGGGCCCCTTCTAAAGTAAGGGTTTACCTGGACCCCAAGGAACCTGCCTTTTTAGGGTTCCCTAATATGATTTCTTTATATAAATCCTTGAAAAGGTAGGTTACTTGGGGTTAAAGTACAGTAAACCCTATACAGTCGGAAACCTGATTAAGGCCAAATAGTGCTGGGATTCCTTATGCTATTACTCTTAAGGATTGAGGCTATGGGCTTTCCAACTTTCTGGGATTTGCTGTAAGTGAGTTCATAGGCCTTTGACATGCTTTTGCTCGTGTGGATTTGGGATTTAAGGTTTATGATTGTTTCAGGTTCCTTCAGGGATCCCTGTAAGGGCTGTATAGGGGGGGGGGTCTGCAAGGGCTTGGGGTTTGTAGGTGTTGAGTTCAATTGTTCTGGATTTAGAGGTTCAGGGCTTGGGGGTTTGGGGTTTTAATTTAGATTGTAATTTGGGGTTTACGAATTCAGGGTTTAGGTTTATGGTCTGGTGCCGAGGGGAGTTTAGAGCTTTGGCTTTAGGGGGTTGCGGGTTAAAGTTTAGAGATTGCGTCAGGGCTTTAGCACTCATGGTTTGGGCTGCTGTCTTCAGAGCACACGAAGGCTTTCTGCTTCTGACTGTCGCAACGAAACCTTCAGAGGCTGAAAACTCCACAATGCGGGAGTCTAATACAGGGGCCTTAACCATTAGAATGGGGTTTTGGGGGCCCATTCTACAATACTGATAATAAGGACCTCCCTAAAACAGTACTAGTAATGATTTAAGCCCCCATATTACAGGGCCTTGTGCTTGAGAATAAATCGAGCAACAAAGAGGCCGCAAGTCGGCAAGAAGTCTCCTGTCCAGAGAACTTGCCTTTGGTTAGTCTCAACGAGGAAAAGGAGGGACCCTTAATTGAGACCCCTACCCTATAGTGGGCTATATAATGGGTATATAATAGCTACATTAAGGGTATATACCTAGGGGTCCTCATTAAGGGTCCTTTTACCCTTGGATAGTAGGGAATGGAGGAATGGGGTACAATTATGACTACTATTACTACCATTCTTCGATTCCCTACTAACCAAAGGTAAGAGAACAGCTGGTTCATGGTTGGGACAGGATAAAAAATGTACATGTTCATCCCTTATTTGGGTTTACGTACCCATGAAAATGTAAAATGCTGCCCAACTCTAAACCCTGAAGCCTAAACCCTGCAGGTTCGAAGCTAAGTTACTTCCCTCGGCTAGCCAGCTCAAAGGTTGCACCCGCAGTGCAGCAACCAAGCGGTATCCAAGGGTTTAGGGTTTAGGGTGAAATGACATTTGAGACTGGTGGTAAACTTAACCGTGGATGGCCTTAAACCTCAGAACCCTCAACCAAAACCTCTGACAACCCTCCTGCCCGTCCCTAAGTCGGGTGGCTTCTGCTGGAGAGGAGGAGACACCACATCTCTCACCTGTCCGTCGTTTCATGCCAGAACCTACGCATGTGTATCTTCAGACTTATGTAAACAAAAAAGATACCGATTCATGTTCTACATGTATGTAGATCCACTAATGCCTATCTATCTGTCTGTCCGTCTATCGACCAATCCAAACCGAACAAATGCATACACACATGCAGATGCCGTCGGTCCGTCTTAAATCTAATTCTATGGGCACAGACAAAGATCAGACAGCAAGCAACCGACCTAATCTAGGGCTATAAGGGCCTGGCTGGTTTTAGTAGGTATCTGGTGTACATGTACTATACAAATAGAAGCAACAATAACGACTGTAACAATAATAATGATAATAATAACAATAATCATCATCATCAATCATCATCATCATCAAAATCATCACCAACATACTAGTAATGATAGTCTGGACTACAAGGATATGCTCTTTCTATGTATTCCAACGGTCCCAGAACTCAACAGTTGGATAAACCAACGAAACTGAGGAACTGCAATGGAGACTGTAGGTAACTATAAACCCTAAAGCCTCAACCTTAAGCCTTAAGCCCCAAAACCTAAACCCAAAACCCTGACCTCTCTATGAAGTTCAAGATTTAGAGCTCAAGAGAAGCCCCCGACAGTCTAACACATGAGCTTCAGGATGTGGGCGCTTAGGCAATTTCTAGACACAGGCTGCTGTTCATAGAGCGGCTGCGCTCACAACTCAATACTCCTTTATCAAAAAGTAACATGTATGCCTTCATAAGAATGCTATGGATCTTTTCGCCATCTAAGAAGTATCAGTAGGACTCATCTTACCACCTACAGTGCCTGCTGCGCAAGTAGGCTTGGACAGGACTAGTTGCGAGGTTGTAAAGACGAGCCTGAACGCTAAGAGTGTTTTGGGTAGTTTTTCTATATGTATATGAGAAATCCCTTAAGATATTACGGTATCTGTGTTCAGACCCCCATGTCATGCTCATCCCTGTATAAGAACGCAACAGCCCTAAACCCTCAAACTACCCAAGTGCCTCCTTCTCATCCACGGCCTCCACCAGTGGCGGGGCGGGGTACTCCAGACCGTGCACCCCACCAACCTGACCAACATGCTCGGGTTTCAAGTGGGCAGGGACCGAAAGGTGAACCTGAACCCCTAAGCCAGGAAGGACTTGAACAAATGTGTTGCGCTTGGGATCGCCGGAAATTTGCAAGGCCCTAAACCCTAAACCCCTAAACCCTAAACCAATGGACTGTTATTGCAAAGGGATTGACCCACGCCATGGGTCATTAAAAACAAGTTCAGCTTCCCTTCAGCTGAAAGTCCAAACAACATAATGTACTTAAGAAACCTTGGGCCTTTACTAGGGTTCCTTGTATGAATCCTACTGTTTGGGGTTTATAGACCCAGGGTTTCTTAATCAGGTTCCCACCATTACCCTTATTCCCAAGTGCTGTACCCCTATACTGCATCTTTTGGCTGCGCCCACAGGCGGGCAGCGCAGGTAGAAGCTTGGAGCAAGGCCACCCACCCGCCCTCCGCCGAACCCCGCTGATGGTGATGATGCGTGCCCTTTGGGGCCTACTCAAAAATTAGCAAAACATCGCCCCGCGCCGCAGGGCTGGTTCCGGGCGCCCGAGTGCTCATGATGCTCGCCGGCTGGCCTCCTGAAGTCGTCCACGGCGGCCCCGAAACCCACCATAGCCTGGGGAATGGCTGCGAAACGCGTGCGTGTTCCCAAAGGCCTGCGGGCGAGGTCCCGCGCGGCTTAATGGAAAAATAACGAGGGTCCGATGAAGCAGGGTCGGCGGCACTGTTCGTCGTGCCTCTTGCTAATGCACAGCTAGATGGCTATAATTACTCGCCCAAGGCCAAACTCACACAGGACGCACGCGCTCGGGGACCGAGCGCTGCCCAATTTTCTGAGGATGACGACCTGTCGCCGACACTCCTTTAATGAACTTGAAACCGATCAGCAAACCCTGAACCCCATAGATACCTACCCAACCCATGGACTCTAGCACATTTGGATCTTGGGTAACATATGCTATGCTTAGGAATCCACGAGAGTAGCCAAAGAACGGTACCACACTTCAGGGTCCGGAGGGGGCCCAAAAGCTTCCTCGTCTGTGTTTCTAGAACCTCAACAAGGACGCTGCGAAATTCTTGGTCTAGCCGTTGAAGTTAATGCGTCAGCAGCTGGGCGAACCACCCAAAATCACGCTTTGAAAGGCCTCTGAACGTTCGCAACGCACTCTAAAACCTCTCTAGACTCTACACACCCTATGAGCCACGATTTGAAATCACAACTCGCACACACACACACACAAAAACAAAACAAAAAAAAACATATCCTCACGAACGCCCGTTACATCGGAGATTCCCGGTCCCTAAAAACCTGTAAAGTCTTAACCATCTAACTCTCAGACAAGAGCCTAAACAAAGCCCTTCAATCAAACACCAACATAGAGGAGCCGTCTCATATAGCTACCTACACTAATATATGCTAGAGCATCCTTTTCTAACTAGTCAGGCCGCTATACCGAGTCTGAACCCGAAGCCCCCAAACCCGCTGAACTCGCAAGCCTTAACTCCTAAACCCTGAGCACCAAAACCCAGAAATCCTAAACCCGATGTATAGTCTTATATGGGAGTTTCCCAAAATAGGGGACCCGAATATAGTACCCGAAATACTGGGATCCGTATATAAGGACCCCAAAAGAAGGTACAGCCTTGATGCAGGTGCCTTTATAGTGGGTGGGGTCTACTTATCATAAGAGAAGCACCCAAAACCCTATCTTGATTACCAAAGGCCCTATATTATAGTACCCTTATACAGATCCCTTATAGAACTCTTAAAAAAGGGACCCTTTAAAGGAACCCTATTCGAAATATCAAGGCGATGCGGGCCTCCATGGAGTCGCTCGTGAGCGTCCCGGTCTTGTCGAAGCAGCATGTTTGGATCCTCGGTTTAGGGGCTTAGGGTTTAGGGCTTAGGGCTTAGGGTCTTTTCTTTTTAAGCACCTTTTTCCATCTGCAGAGAGTCCCTCCTCGTAGGAAGCCTTATCTTGGGGGCTTAGGGTTCAAGCCTCGAGGGTCTCTGGGCTTCGTCGGATTCTATCAAACTCCAAGGGGTATTTCTGAGTCTGCTATGGAGGGTGGGTCTTTATAGGCTTCTCTTTCGAGGTCATGTATGGGGTTCTGCAGCTTCTTTCCGGCACGGTTCCACAACGGTGTCATGTGCCAAAGCCTTGGGAATCAGGGATCGGAGGTTCATCTTAGGGAATCTAGGATGATCTAGGACTCAAGGCCAATGGATTATCTCAGCCCATTACATCTTCTACAGGGTTTGTTCCATCTTGAAGGAGGTATCAGAATCATGGTGTTAGGGGGCCTAAGCTATATGGTTTGAGGTGTCAGGAATTAGGATTCGGGTGTCGGAAACCTGGTTTCACGATTAGGGACGTAGGGCTGTAGGATTAGACTAAGTGCTGCTTGGAAATGCGAATCTGGAGTTTGGTGCTCAGGGGTCTACGGATTTCGGGTGCAGGGTTATGATCAGCGCAGCCACGACTTTGGGAGACAAGGAGGGTGCCTTGCCGTTAATAGTTGGCGTAGCGTGCTGTGATGTAATATAGCAACCCTCAGCTGCCAGAAATCCCCAAACTCTATCTGGACCCCAACGAACCCACCTTTTCAGGGCTCCCTAATAGGATTTCTTCATATAAGTCCTTAAAATGGGTCGGTTGTTTGGGGTCCAGGTAAACTCTACAAGTATGCCAGGGAAATGCTCCGAGCCTCGCCGGAGAGACCTGAACAAGGCTATTCTTATAGGATCCTTAAGGGGGGGTGGTTCAAGGGGGGAGGGTACTAGGGAGCTTTGGGGAACCTTAGGGAAGCTTAGGGAGTATTGGGGAATAATGGGGATTACTAGGTTACCTACCCCCCTTGGACCACCCCCCCTTAAGGACATCCTAATGAACAAGGCTATTCAGTGCAGTCGGGTCGCTGCCCAGCCAAAGGCACCCTGACGGAGGGGAAGGCTTCCCGTTCGGGGATCTTACGAATAATCTCTCCTTGTCGTCCTGAATCTAACTGTAAGACAATGCACCACCCCTAAACCTCAACCCCGAAACACTAATAAAGCCCAGACCTTGTTCGAATTATTGAGCCCCCTAATGTAGGAACCTGATTAAGAAACCCTGGGCCTACAACCCCAAAATAGTCGGATTCATACTTAATAATAAGGACCCTTAATAACGGCGAAAGGTTTCTTAATCAGGTTCCTAAAACTCTGAATCCTAAGCCCTAAGTTCCTACATTACACTCGACATAGTCATGTTGTAGGGCTGTTCTCCGAGCTTCCTGGACGTTGAATTGCGGGGCTTCGGGTCTTAGGCCTCAGGCCTTTGCTATCTTCGAGGTAATTATGTTGTTGGGCTGTCCGTGCAGGGTTATCAAAGCATTTTGGGCTTTGAATTGCGAGGCTTAGGGTTTTTGGGGCTCAGGCCTTTAAGCTTTCAAGGGCTTGAGGATCAAATTGTAGGCGCCTACCTGCTTTCGGGTCGCTTCCGCTCCGCGCTGACGTTTTATTTCGTTGTGTAGCAGCATATGCAAATTGATGTGGCGTGCTTTTGCTGGCCAGCATGATGATGATGATGATGGTGATGGTGATGATACTGCTGCTGTTGTTGATGTTGATGCTAGTGGTTACGGTGAAGATGATGATGACAATGAGGATAATGATGATGGTGAAGATGATGATGCTGCAGGTGATGATGTTGTTGATGATGAGTATGATGGTGATGGTGGTAATGGTGATGACGACCATGATCATGAAAAATATGTGGAGGTTGTAGAGGATGCAGAAGATGTAGATGCGAATGTTAAAAGTTGATGATGACGGCAGCGAAACCGTGATGATGATGATGATGATGGTGATGATGATGATGATGATGATGATAACGATGAGGGCGAGACTTGGGATGACGACAGTGGTTGGAATTATCCTAAAGTCTAAACCCGAATGAGGGATATTAAGGTCGCAGCGCAGGGACGCCTTTCGGTGCCCTTTCCTGAACCTGAAGCCCACCTGAAGCCTACCAGAGGAGCCTTAACAATCAGGAGTGGATGTTTTGGGGGCTTGCGTAGTCTTGCTGTTTCATTTGGCTTCGATTATTCGGCGAGAGATTCCCACAGTGCAGCTTGACACTGGGCGTTTAAGTAACCAGGGAAAAAAGTATAAACTTTTATTTCATAGTGGTTCCCTTGAGAAAAAATATTCAAGTATGGTACTCCAAAGCCCAGGACAAGACTGTCCTAACAACCATGAGACTGCAGCCTTTCACGAGCAGGCGACTTCCCTGTGCCAAGTGTCTGATGGGTTTGGGGTTTACACTAAAAGCCCGAAAGTTGGAAACCTAATAGCCTCAATCCTTAAGAATAGTGTGTAAGGAATCCCAGCACTAGTTGTCCTTAATCCGGTTTCCAACTTTCAGGGGTTTGCTATAATCTTGCCGAAACACCAATAAACAAGCAGCCCTGAGACCGATTATTGGCACACTTGCCAGGACCCTCCATGTACCCTTAAATTGAGGTATATGACCCCAAATAAGGGGCATTTAGGGTCTAATGGAGCGTAGATGGAGGGTCTAGGTGGCTGTGGCAAGTAGGCTCAGAACAAAATGAGCCATGCAAAAACCCCAGTGGTGCGAACATGGGCCCCATACTACGTAGAATAGGCTTTTGGGGCTAAACCCTAAACCCCAAACCCCTAAACCGTAAACCCCTAAACCCTAAACCCCATACTACGTAGAATAGGCATTTTGGGGCCCCCAAACGCGACGGGCTTGCCGGAAGGGCTCGGTGCAGAAGATCCGCTTCGATACCAAGGCAACGAGGCTCAAATTCACCGCCAGAGAAAGCCTTGGGGGGGAAAACTCTGGACTTCAATGAGGCTTTTGTTTGCAGAAGTTTTTTGGGGTTCAGGGCTCCTTTTGGCGCCTTGGGGGGAGGGGGGGGGGGGAATTATAGACTTCAATCATCAATAAGGCCTTTGTTTAGAGGAAACCCTACAACCTAAACCGTGGGTTCAGGGCTCCTTTTGGCGATTTAGATATGGGAGTTTCCCAAAAAAGGGGGCCTTGATATAGCATCCTAAATAGTAGGATCCTTATTATAAGGACCCCCAAATAAGGTACCCCTAATTTTCGGAAACTCCCATATGTAGGGGTTGGGAGCTCCTTCAAGGCTTACTTCAAGGGTTCAGGCTTCACTGTGTTGGGTGCTCTATCGTTATGTAATAACCTATATACTTGTCGGGTATCATGCGGAAATATTAAGGTTAAGCTTTTTGGCTACATAGGGATTATATAGGGACTATACTACCAAAAAATGGCTCAAGGTTGCCTACTCTACTACTTGGATAAGGGCCTTTCAAGGTTCGTTTACGGGTTGCATTGGGGTTCTACAAGGCTGTGGCGTTTATGACTTTGTGCTTGCGCTCTTAGGGTTTAGGGCCTTAGGGGCTTTGGGTCTACGGCTTTGGGGTTTAGGGCTTTGGGTTCAGGGTGTATGGTTTGGGCCATCTTCCAGATTTCCGGGAGGATCTAGAAAGTAGAACCTCTAATTTGGGACCCTATACAACCACAGGGTACTTTATCATTTATAGGCGTTCGCCTCTAAGGGGTCTACTTTCTAGATCGGTTTAGGGTTTGGGGTTTTGGGGTTTAGGGTGTTTATTGGGGTTGTTTATGGCAACAGAGACACCAGTGACTCCGGAGATCTTGCAGGGGTTTAGCATCTTTCAGCGTGCGGGGAGGGTGAGGGTTTAGGGGGAGGTGGCTGACGGTCATGCGTGAACATAGGCTTCGGAACTCCGATCTAGCATAATGTGATGAACCCCCTCCCCTTTAGGACTTTAATCGGGGTCCTGATAGTAGAACCCTTTAAGCCGGTATGCTCATATTCAAAGATCTGGATGCGGTCGTGACCATTACACACGAGCACATACTATATTAACTTGCGCTGCATTATGTGATATCATACTAGAACATATAATATTACGCCTTCTCTATGATGATACCTTCTATTGGAATCAATTCGCTTCTAAGCTATTCTATTGCAGTCACATTGTAGTCTGTTCTATTCCATTCTCGATTATGTACACTCTACAACTTGAAATTCAAATACAGTAAACCCCATAAAGTTGGAAACCGGACTGAAACCAACTAGTGCTGTGATTCCCAATACATTACTCTTAAGGATTGAGGCTGTTGGGCTTCCAACTTTTGGGCTTCTACTGTAGATTCAAGATGCCCTTATAGTACCTTATGGTACCCTTACAGTATCCCTTTACAGGAACCCTTATAGTACCTTATCGTACCCTACTGTAAGTTTATCACGCCTTGAACTGCTCTGCTTGGACTCATGGGCAAGGCGGGGGGGGGAAGGACCTCGTCGGCCCGATTGACCTCCAAGAACCCGAGTTCAGGGTAGGGTTTAGGGTTTAGGGTTTCGAGTTCAAGGGTTTAGGGTTTAGGGTTTAAGGGTTGGCACCCAGATTCCCTGCAGACACAAATGAGGCCATTAACAGATAATGGGCCTTCCCGAACCCCCCCAAAACCTCTTTAATATAGCGCTTTTGGTCCTTAATAGTGGATATTTGGGGCATAATAGAGGGTAGTGGGGTCTTGCTAGGATTCGCCGGTGTGTTTAGCATAACTGTAAGAAGGTATCCCCATTCCGGCTTCTATACTTTCAGCGGATGCCAATCAACCTCTAAACTGTGAAACTCGCTTAGGCTTGGGCTTTACGTGTAGGGTTCAGGGTTCAGGGAGCCTACGTAGAATTAAACCCCCAAGGTAAACCCTGAAACTCGAAAACCCCTTGGCCATAAAACAGCGAGCCGGAAACCCCGTATTGAATGCCTGCTAACCCCTGAGCAAGCCCTACAAAACAGCAGGAAAGCCCCTGCATAACACCCTTCTCAAAACGCAGAAATGTTAGACCAAGCCGGGTATGAACCTTTGAAACGAGCCCAACAAAAATCTCCGTAATAACCACCTAGAGCGCGACAACACCCTGAACCCCAAACCCTAAACCGTCGCGGGAGCCGAGGCACATGATTGGAAACTCGGGGGGAACAACCGACCTGAGTGCACAGTGCCACGGCGAGCCCCTAAACCCTAAGCCCTAAGCCCTAAACCCCTAAACCCTAAGCCCTAAACCCCTAAACCCTAAGCCCTAAGCCCTAAACCCCTAAGCCCTAAACCCTAAACCCTGAAGGAGGGGTGTTGGGCTTACGGTCTCCACGGCCAAGGGCTGAGGGCTTGGAGTTTCGGAATTTCGTCTCTGGGTCTGGGCCCATAGGCTCCACAGTAGTTCCTCTTGGGGTTAATATTTAGAATACTATATAGAACACTATGGGGCCTATGGGTAATTGATACAAGCAGTTCTGACTTCTGCACCATTTCAACTCCTCTGCAGCTTTGGTGGTTTTAACTACGATGCACACGCAAAGAGCTTCACATGAACAGTTCTTCTTCCCGAGCCGCCGCAAGCCCCAAACATCGCTCTGGCACAATCCAACGCAAGAAGACTGAACTTGAAGAAAGAATTCGGATGGGGAGGGTTTAGGGTTTAGGGGAGGGGCTATAGCCCGAAACCCTTAACCCCACACCGGCCTCGGTAGGGGGCTAGTTGGTCCAGAAACTCTTTGCCCATAGGCTCCACAGTAGTTCCTTATGGGATTACCTTAATAAGGTAACCTTATAAATAGGATTCTGACTATGAACCCCAAAAAGGAACTACTACGGAGCCTACGGGTAACGACTGGTTCGAACCGGCAAACTGCAGCCCGAGTCTCGTGATGATGTGGCTCACTGCCAACCTTGCTGCAGGGCCCTACCGCGGGGGGGGGGGGGGGGGGGGGTGGTTAGGGTTTAGGGTTAAAAGTACAGGGTTTTTTTTTTTGAACGCCTTTTTCCCCCAAAAAGTACAGGGTTTAGGGTTTAGGGTTTAGGGTTGGGGGGGATGTTCTTGAGCAGAAGGTCGGGGTTGGTAGAACTCTATTCCCACGTTACTGGTCCTTTGCTACTGAGGCTCTATAACTATCGTCGCCCCCCCTATGTTTCGAAACTCCCACGCAGCCCCGCGAGTTAATTTTTATTGTCGTATCCTGAATTCCATGCCGTACTGATTAACCCTATATTATACCCGAAATCCCGTGCCGCTTCTGCTATTGCTGCTGCTGCTACTTAGCCTGCCTTGCTGTTGAGGGATTGGGGTTTAAGGTTCTGGCAAAGGGTGTCTGGCTGCGAGAAACGCAAGTCGCCCTTCAACAACTTTGCAACACCCAAAACCCAAACCCGAAGCCCTAAGCCCTACACCTAAACTACCCGTAGGCTCCATAGTAGTTCCATTTTGGGGTTCATATTTAGAACCCTATAAGGTAATCCCAAAAACGAACTACTATGGAGCCTATGGGTAGTTCATGCTTGGGATAGGATTAAAGTACACATTTTATTTATTCCTGGTTGGGTTTAAGTACCCATAAAAATGACAAACGTTACCTGACTATGACAAAGTAAACGTTCAACCGAATGCATGGCCACCAGGTGACAAGAGCTTGAACGTAGACCTCGGCGTCTCCCCACGTGCAGGAACCAGCACCAAACCATCGTACAGCACATAGATACCTCGGCAGGACCGGTTTAGGGTTGAGGGTTTAGGGGCTTGGAGTTTAGGGTTTGATTAGGGGTTTAGGGTTTAGGGTTGTCTCGGCCAGACAGATGGAAAGGATCTGTCAAAACCTGGAAATTCAGAGTCGAATTCTGCTCAGGAATCCTAGGGCATACTTAAAGGATCATGGGACTTAGTCACTAGAGTTATAAGTATCCTAACTGGGGTTATATCCAACTATAAGTATAGTTACCTTATTAATAACCATAGTTACTAAGTCCCATGAACCTTCAAGTAGCATCACTAATTGCCCAGGCTTCCACAGCACATAAGGCAACAGACCCCGCCTCTGAATTGCGCCACCTTTCTAAATCCTAAACCCTAAGCCCTAAATCATAGAACAGGATGTCCAAAGCAAGCACTGCCATCCAGGTTCTGGGTAGTGTTTAGGGTTTAGGCTTTAGGTTTATGGTTTTAAGTATAGTGTGAGCGACTAATATAGGGACCTTAAAAGATAGAATAGGGTTTGGCGGGTAAATTACACTATAATCATAATTATTCAGGCCCGCATATTACAAACGTAGCCCGATATACACTCACAACGATCCTTACATGTAAATCCTGCCTCACATGGGAGTGCACAGACCATACATGCTAAACCCCAAACTCATACAGGTCCATACAAACCCTACCTCCTAAACTCATATAGAACGCAAAATCCCCAGCCCGAAGCCCTCGACCCTATGGGCAGTAATCCCTAAATCGTTTACCGCGAGAACTACTATGAGATCCTTCGACCAAGCAGGTCTTGTGTCCAAAATCTACTTGTCGGGTATCATTGGGAACTAAAGGTTAACCTTTTTTGGTTATATAGGGACTATATAGGGACTATACTACTCAAAGAAGGTTAAAGGTTACCTACTCGACTACTAGGAAACGTGTGCCGAAGCCTACACCCTGACCCCTAAACCGTAAATCCCATGTGCAAAACTTAAACCCCAAAGCCTGAAGCTCTAAAGCCCAAATCCTATAGCTCAATGCCTGAAGGCCCTAGGCCATACGCAGTACTAAACAAACCCAAGCTTCTGAAATTCAGGCCTTTTGCTCGTCCCTGTACCGTCTCCTTGCCAAGCAGAACAAAAAATACAAAACCCTAAAGCCCTCAAGCCTGTAGCTCCAAAACACCCCACAACCCTAAACCCCTAATTACACTATGCGCGGTCATGATGCATGCGAGCACCGCAAAGAAGAGGAGGATGGCGATGAAGCAATAAGCTTCCTCCCAAAAAAGAAAGGGTTTGGGGTGTAGGGTAGCTTCCTCCGAAAAAGAAAGGTCTTCCAGGACGCGCCAAAGGCCCATTCATGGAGCCCTTATTCCTTAATCGTGGGTACTTGGAGGATCATGGGACTTAATAAGTATAGTACCTTAATTGGGGTTACAAGTATTTATAACGCTAGTTACTTTACTTATAACCCTACTTACTAAGTCCCATGATCCTTTAAGTATTTGGGGGAAAACAGAGGGTAGTTGGGAGGTCTGGGTTTAGGGGTTCCTTTACATCCTTGAAATAACCCCTTTGGGGATTAGGCTTTTAGGGCTTAGGGGTTCAGGGTTTAGGGTCATTGGACTTCTCGGCGACGCGTTCTACTCTAGGCTTGAACACATCACGAGGCAAGCATTTAATTAAGGGTCAGAAACCCCTGATCCTAACCCCCCGAGAAACCCTAAACACCCTAAACCCAAACCCTACAAAAGTTTAAGCTTTGCCGGGGCCCTTCAACCTACCTCTTTAGGACTACCAATTAGATGAGTTCCGTCTGTAAGTCCTTCAAAAACAGCGAGGTTCCCCTACACCTCTCTTTCTTACGTATTGAACATCAATACTTTTGCGGGCAATGGCGACTTCCCAGTCGGTTTTCGTCATTGCCCGCGAAGAAATATCGGTCTCCTGCCGGAAAACCCTACAAATTACGCTCCACTTGGCGGGGCCTTGCTGGAAACCGTGACGCGGTCGGCACTGAAGAGGATCGTCCGGCACAGCTTCCCCTGGGTCGTGTCGAAGCCAGTCCTTAGGACCTGGGTCAAAGCAGCTCAGGGAAAGGGTTTATGGGTGGTTGTCAAAATTATGGTCCCTTTTTGGGTACCCTAAATAATAGGTGCCGTATTATAATAGGGACCCAAACAGGGACTATAATTTTGACAACGGCCCTTATAGCGTTTGGGTTTAGGGGCTTTCTAGGTTCACCCTCACCCCTGAGCTTTTAGGGAGACTACCGGGCAACAAGCAAGCTAACTAGGGGAGAGGAAGGGAGGCGGCGGCGTCGGTTTAGGGTTTATAGGGCTGTAGGGTTCGAGGAGAGGCTGCAAGGTCCTCCAGTTGGCGGCTTTGCTTAGGGTTTATCTTGGGGCTTCGAGGCTTCAGGGTGTTAGGGCCTGGTAGGGCCGGGTAGGGTCTTATAGGGCCCCCCCCCAAAAATCAAAGAAGCAAAAATAAGCTTAGGGATATCCTATATAACCCCCTTATGATGAAGCCCAATAAGGTAGGGATATCCCTATAAAATGCTTATGCTTAGGTGCTTTTGGGGTCCCTAATCTTAGGGTTTGGTTCAAAAGGTGTTGAGCTTCGGAGGGGCTTAAATGATCTACTGTCACCAGACCCACAGACACACCATAGCAGCTAATCTATCATGCCGACTGAAGTAAAGCAAATGAAGTCGAGGTTTATGGTCATGTTGTAGTATAATGCAATGAGCGGACTCCTGTATTGCCTCTGTCCATTTCGGACATTGTCTGCTCCTGACCGGAACCTCACAAATGCTGCATGCATCTCTCTCTCTCTCTCTCTCTCCCTCTCTCTCTCCCCCTCTGTGTGCTTGCAGCTTGTTTGTGTGCCTCTGTGCGCATGCATGTGGGATTGTGAATGCTTGATAATTTGATTGTGTCTATGCTTGCTTGGTTGCTATTGTGTGTGTGTGTGTGTGTGTGTGTGTGTCTGTGTGTGTGTGTGTTTGCGTCTGTGTGTTTGTAGTCTGGCTGGCTGGCTGGCTCCCTGACTGGCTGTATTCAGGAAACCCAAGCATTGGAAGAAGGGATGCAGCGCCTAAAGAATTGGAGGTGTGTTTGGTGCTCTCCAAGACTGCAATGTAGGGGTCGATGATCGAAAACACAATTCCCTCACCTTCCCCAAAACCCTAATTAAGCCCAAGCCCTAAACCCTGCTCTAGCCACCAAGGCCCCTATTTCACGCGGATTAAGGGTCCACCATCCTTCCAGCTATGCTCATTCAAGCAGTACCGATGGTCTATGGCTGAAGGCCTCAAATGTGTGGGCTTAGCGTTTTGGTGATTCAGGTTTAGGGGGCTACAGGGTTCTAGGTTTGGGGCTTGGGGTTTAGGGCAGGGTTAAAGTTTAGGAGTTCACGCTTCGGGGCTTTGGCCTTAGGGTTCAAAGTTTTAGGGTTCAGGCCTCTGTGGGTTTCCTGAGGGCTCTTGCCACCGAAGAGGCAAAACCCACCGCAAGGGGTGACGTGCGCGTGGCTGGGACCCTCTTCCATTGATTCTTGCCTTTCCTCAGATTTGCCGTTGTCGACATGCCGGTTCGAAACATGCAAGAAACTCCTTACTACTTTCTCATGTACGGTCCCTACACCCTAAATCCCTAAAACCCTAAAACTCTGGGGGCACGAAACCTGAACCCGAAAGCCCTCAACCCAAAACGCCGAAAGCCCTGAAGTACTCAGTCCACATTCAATGGTCTGGGCTTTTCTTTTAAGCCAGGCTGCCACAGGCTGCTAGTCAACAGAAGAGTTTGTTCAGGGGTTGCAGGGTTCTTGCAATTTTGAAGTTTGGGCGGTTCGGTGGTTTAAGGTTTGGATCGACAATCGTAGGCACCAATTTCGTTTTTGACGCCATGGCATGAATTACGGGTCTTCTGACATGGACCCTACACCCTCCAAATCCAACTCGCATCTTGCGCAGCAATATAGTGGGAGTTACATGACCCCAAGCCGAAGAATGATGACGATTCGCGCCAGGGGTAAGGAGTTTGTTTGATTGGTTCGGCACTTGTTGTGCCCCGGCCCCCTCCACCAAAAGACACCACCCAACTAATGTCGAGGCCCTAATATTTGCAATTTACAATAGGATTTTGGGGCCCATAATACTATAACTGTAACAAGGAATCCCCGAACTAGTATTGGTAATTATTCAGGCCCCTATTCTAAATCCCTATAATGCCCCTTATAGTAATCCTGTAAGACCTTTTTGAAAGGAACTCTATGGTAATTCTTAAGGCTCCTATATTTATTACAAGAGACCCATAGGATTCCGGATCCAGACCATGAACGCTTCAAAGCTGGTGTCTTCTGGCCGGTGGGTTTTGAAGAAGCTGATGATGAACATGGATACGATGCTGCGATGAGGATATATAACGATGACGATGAGGAAGAGGTGGAGGAGGATGAGGATGAGGATGAGGATGATGGTGATGCTGATGCTGATGATGATGATGCTGGTGACGATGAGGACAGTGGTGATGCTGCCGCTGATGCTGATGGTGATGTTGATGGGGTGCTGCTGATGATGATGATGCTGATGCTGTTTCTGATGCTGCTGATGCTGCTGATACTGCTGATACTGCTGATACTGCTGATACAGCTGATGATGATGATGAGGAGGAGGATGATTAGGACGATGAGGATGATGATAACGACGCTGGTGTTCATGATCGTGATGATGATGCTGATGATGGTGCTGATAGCGGCTGTGATTCGGTGGGATCCCTTGATAGTCAAACGAGAGCTAAGCTGCTATCTGCCAGTAATTAGTGCCCTCTGTGTATTGGGAGTTGGAGGCTGGGGGTGGGGTGCTGCCAAGCCAGGATTCTCCGAGTTCTGGTGCATCATGATATTCCTTGGCACGTGCTGCTTGCCGTCCGGAAAAAACTTCAGCGGTGCGACAGCGTGACAGCCACCTGCCACCTAGCCACCATGCGTCACCGAAACCGGACTTTCAGTCAGCGTTCTTAGTCAGACCGGCTCTTATGTGCCGCTCTCCCGGGAAGTTACCTATGGTTTCCATTACAGCTCCTTTATGGCTTCAACAAAATTTATGTTTAGGATCTACAAGTCAAGGCAACCCAAAGAATGAACTGCAATGAAGACTTTAGGTAGGGTGTATCGACGGACACGGGGTGTGTCGGCTTAGCGTGCAGCCACGTCGGATGTGAGCATTTACAGCTTACCCTAAGGTTCCAGGTATCTTCTTTAGGACCCTTAGGGCCTTAGGGCAAAAGGTTTAGTCTCCCCTAACATGAGTGCAGAGCCGGCGACGTGCCGGCAGAGACGATGTGCTGC
Source organism: Symbiodinium sp. CCMP2592 (assembly GCA_905221615.1). Taxonomy (NCBI): domain Eukaryota; class Dinophyceae; order Suessiales; family Symbiodiniaceae; genus Symbiodinium; species Symbiodinium sp. CCMP2592. Next base: position 1,136,739 of record CAJNDT010003334.1, on the reverse strand, counting down.
TTGTGCCGGCCAAGCATGTCCAGCAATTGGCCTGTTTCAATTGATGCATATTATGAGAAGTCTGCGTATATACATATATATATACACATGTATATGTGTGTGTATATATATATATATGTGTGTGTATACACATGTATATAGACATAGCTATAGATATAGTTGTAGATATAGATATTTATAGATATAGGTATAGATAGAGATGCAGATATAGATATAGATACAGACATCGATATAGATATAGTTTCAGATATAGATACAGATCCAGACATATTTGTATTGATATTGATGTCCAATACTTGGCCTGTTTGAGCACAACGTGGGTCGGGCTTTTAGGTGTCCAAACTACAGCAAAAGGCAACTGCGGTGGCGTTTAGGCTCCGTTGCGGGCCCAATTTTCATTGCGAAACCCATGGTTCAGGGTTTGGAGACCCCCTTTGCATCAAGAAAACCCTAAACCCGAATGCTGATGTGAATATGGTTAGGAACCTACAACGAAACTATACCACCCTTGAAACCATAATAAACAAATACGTTCAATATTCTCTTGGGTTTGTTGGACAAGAATAAAAACAATTCCTGAGGAGACTATAGGAAAAAGGAGACGCAATAGAACAGAAACGGCTCCATTGGGGAATATAGGTAAGAGTTGGACGCTGGTCCGTCTTTTGGGCCAAGGGCACTTTCTTTCCCATCGCGGGGGGCGGTCTTTGGGGGCGTAACGCACACGACCACACACACGAGGGACGTAGGGAACCCGAAACCTCGTCAGAAGGACTCATGGGAGTTTCCGAAAACTAGGGATACCGTATTTTGGGGTCCTTAATAAAAAGGATCCTATTAGTTAGGGTTTTATATTTGGGTCCCCAGTTTTGATTTCTTGGAAACTCCATATGATGGGTTTTCGGTTTGTGGTTTACGGCTCAGGGTCTAGGGTCAACCAAAACCCGCTCCAATCCCGGGGCAGGAAGAGTCTCAGTAAGACCAAGTTTTGGCATCAGGACCCAGTGCATCGAAAGCTACATCTTCTTAGGGTTTAGGGTTAAGGGTGTTCTATCTGGCCACCATTTTACCCTGAAATGCCTGCTACGAGGAACCCCCACACTCCTAAGCCCCAAACCCTACTATCCCTGACCTTTCAGACTCCCTGTATTAACGAGCATACCTTGAATTATCGTAGGACCTCTGATATGACTAAAGGTATTGCCCTAAGTAAGGGCTATTGGAGTCCCCTGAACCCGAAACCCTGTAGATCCCTTTCAGGAACCCTTAAAGGGACCCTATAGAACCCTTAAAAGGAATCCTTAACGGAACCCCGTTGAACCCCTGAAGGGAACACTTAAAAGAAATCCTATGTATTCCCTCAAAGGAACCCTGGGTCTTCCCTTGAGGGAACCCTATGCAGGTCTTCCCGAATTTAAGGGGGGTGTTGCGGCCTGAGGAGCAGCCCGATGCTGCGGCATGGACCTGGCCAAGACCCTTTTGGGGTTTAGGCGGTTCGCACGGTTTAGCGTTTAAGGTTTAGGGGTTTTAGGGGCTTTAGGGGTTTTAGGGTTTAGGGCTCTAGGGTTTTAGGGTTTAACATAGGGGCCTGAATAATTTTAAAAATTGGGGCTTCGGGGCCCGTGATACTACGGTCCTAAAAAGGAACCACCCAAATACTATTGGTAATTGTTTAGGCCCCTATATTAAGGGATCTGAAGGTTATATCGGGGTTTAGGGTTTAGGGGTCCAGGGGCTGAGGGCTTAGGGGTAAAGGGGTGAGGGTTAAGGGGTCTAGGGGTCTGGGGGTTAGGGGTCAGGGTTTCAGGGGTTAGGATTTTAGGGATATGAGGTTAACGGGTATGGGGTTAAGGGGTCTAGGGGTTAAGGGGTTCAGGGGTTAGGGATAAGCGGCGTTAAGGGGTCTAGGGGTTAGGGCTTTAGGGGTCCAGGGGTTAGGGTTTTAGGGGTCCAGGGGTTAGGGGAAGTATATTCCCTGTTTACGGAATATTGGAAGATCTGAGTGATGCTGATTGCAAAACTGGGCGCCATGAACGACCGGGAATATCGATGGTAATATGGGGGAGGAGGAGATAAAGAGAATTGGGCTCCTGGGGACAAATCGAGCTTGTTACAATCAGCCTTGCAGGTGACAGGGAGGCACTCGAGGAATATGATGCTCTGGAACCTCAGGTCGAAATCCCCAAAACCTACAACACCCAGACACCCTAAACCCCGAAAACCCTGGTAAAGCCCCAAATTCCAGGGCCCCAACCTTCAAGTCAAGGAGTACACCTTAAATTGTAGGGCGATTCTTCTAGTGTTATTTCAGCTGTCTTCCTCAACTAACGGATGCTTTGAGTAATTGGGGGTTTCCGAAAATAGGGGACCCGAATATAGTACCCTAAATATACCCGAAATAGTAGGATCCTCATTATAAGGACCCCAAAATAAGGTACCCCTATTCTCGGAAACTCCCAATTGAATACTGGCTGACCACTGACCTTCATTTGTGGCACGCTCTCTCCCGTGAGCATGGCTTCATTCACGAGGACATTACCTCGGCTTCTGGGGAGAGTACTTATGACCCTACTTACTAAGTCCAATGATCCTTCAAGTAGCGCTTGAGAATAAATCAAGAAACAAAGAGGCCGCAAGTCGGGAAGAAGTCTCCCGGTCCCAAGAACTTACCTTTGGTTAGTAGAAAATGGAGGTATGGGGTACAATTATAACTGCTATTACTACCATTCTTCCATTCCCTACTAACCAAAGGTAGGCTGGGGAGTAGTCCATTACGGGCTTAGGGTTAAGGGTTTCATAAAGGTTTAGGGTTTAGGGTAGTCCATTGCGGGTTTAAGGTTAAGGGTTTAATGAAGGTTACATGCTTAGAGTCTTAGGGTCAAGTCGTTACAGTGTACGTCCATGAAATAGTCTAGCATGTGCGTGTATGTATACACAGATTTTATAGAGATAATTACAGATTAAAACCGTTGACGAAAAGGATCTTTCACAAGGGTCATGGATCTTGGGACGGAGTTACTTCAACAAGCTTAACCGTAAACCCTATCCTAAAATAATGAAAGTCTGAGAACAGGAAGAACCTTGCGCATTCTACAGCACTGTAGACAAGCAGCAGCAGCAGCAGCGATGATGTGGGGTTTTGGCTTCAGGGCCTGAATGATTAAAACCAGGCTCCTTTGAGGGTTCCCGTCAAGGCTTTGGTATGGCTTCTACAGGAAGGGCTTCGGCGTCTCATGCAGAAGCCTTGGGAATTCGAGCTAGGTTTGGGGGTATATGATAGTCTAAGAGTTTAGGGTATAATAAGACACCCTAAGCAACCATGCCGGTAATTAGAACAAAAGCAACAGCAGCTGAGGACGGGCACAGAAATAGACGACCTGAGACAGCCGCATTGAAACACTCTGCCGTAGAAGAAGCACAAGCTCACATAGATATCGAACCGGGCACCATATATATATATATATATACATACATACATATACATATACATATACACATACATACACACACATAGAGAGAGAGAGAGTTGATGGTGATCTGCTTGATTTGTTGATGATCTACCTGTATCCTTGCTTTCTTACGTGTTTGCATTTGTTTAGGCTCTGTATGCCCAGGTTAATAGCGCGCCATGTGCCAGCGCGCCAGCATTCAGCCACGATTCCTTGCAACAGCAGCGCATCGCAAGGAAATGAAGCCTGCGCCAGTCCGACAACAGAATTCTGCCATGCTGGGGCAGTGTACGGTTGTTTTGGGTTTCACGAGTGCTTGATGCAGGGGCATTAATAATTCCAAGGGGGCTTTGGAGGTATACTCTCGGACAACTTGGGTGGGACGATAAGGGATCCAGTTCGTATTGATTCAGACCTCAGGCTTTGAAACCTTCAGAAAACCGTTTCACAACCCTTACAAACACATCTAGATTTGCTATGGGTGGAAGCTTTTGGAAATCCCTCTGCGAACATGTCGCGACAACACTAAGCCGTGAACCCTAAACTCTAAACCCTAAACCGTACCACACCAGCGCCTCCCAGCCTACGGCTATGAGGGTTGATTCGAGTTGAGTTGAGGGTTCCTTCGGGGCTGTGATATAGGGGGCTCAATAATTAGCAATATTGCTCTTTGGGGTTCCCTAGTATAGCTATAGTAGAACATACCCCAAAACTCGCCTCGACTGCAGGAGAGGGTGGCCAACCTTTCTTAGTCTTTCTGGCTTGGAGCAGCCAGCCGCCGCTCGCTCTCGGTAGCTAAGACGGCATTCTCAAGCCCTCGTCGCGGGGTAGCTCCACAGCCACAGCAGCCTCAGTTTGTTCTTGCCCCACCACTCCTTTCGAGATCACGTCGTAGCTGTTGAGCATGTGCCCCCCCCCTATTCTTGGGGTGGCATACTAAATCAGCTGGAGTGGCCACAGCATCGTACACAAAATGCCTCTCTCTCAAGGCCAGCATCACCTGCTTGGCTTTCTGGTTGATTGTCAGCTGTGCATCATCTAGCACAGCGGAGACTCCCGACACCCACTCGGGGTAGCCATGCCAGGCAACGATGGAAGGCTCCAGGGGGAGGGTTGGGGACTTAGTAAGCAAGATTAGAGGTATCTTGATTGCGAGTATGAGTAAGTATAGCTAAACTATGCTTACCTTCTTTATACCCCTAGTTACTAATCTGGGGCCGCCTCTGAAAAGTTCAACAAGTGACCTACGTAGTGTAAGGGCTTGAATATTCACTGTGTTATTCTTGACTAGGGTTCCTGAAGATAGGCAAATGTATAACACACCCCAGCAAACTGTTGCAACTTATAAGCCGCTAACCTAACACCCTCAGCCCTCAACCCTACACTATAGACCCTAAACCGTACGCCCTGTATTAAGCACTCTAAACCCCGAACCACAGATGAGAGTTTCCGAAGACACGGGACCCTAATAGAGTACCCTAAATCGTAGGATCCCCATTATAAGGACCCCAAAGTGAGGTACACACTTATTTTGACCTCAAACTTTAGCTAAAGGTGGACAAGCCGAGAGACCTGTGCACCCCCAAGCAGGACGACAAAGCTCAAGCGTCTTCTCAAGTAACCCTAAACGCCTAAACCCTAAGAGCCCTTTCGATGCATGTGGGTGGTTGTGAAAATTATAGTACCTTGTTGGGTACCCTAGATAATAGGTGCCGTACTATAATAGGGACCCAAAAAGGGGCCCTAATATTGACAACCACCCATGTATCTTTGAGGATCTACAGGTTCCCAGACCCCCGGGAGGATCCAAGAAGTAGGTCCCTTAATGGGGGGTTCCTATAAAGTACCCTTAGTGGTATAGGGCCCCAAATTAGGGGATCTACTTTCTGGATCCTCCCCGGGGTCTGGGTTTTTACGGCTGAGTTGTTGCGTTTATAGGGTTTATAGGGGTTAAGGTTCCTCAGACCCGAAAAGCTCTGCAAAGCGATCTCTAGACGAGTTCATGTTCGGATAGGATTAATACTGTACATCTTTTTTGCATATTGGGGCTTAAGTAACCATAAAAATGAAAACTGTTACCCAGCTACGACAAAGTAGATAGGTGAACTGAAGCCTGCGGCTGGGTTAACTTGGAATTGAGTCCCGGCGCCGCTTTTCTGTATGACTACTTTTCAGGGCTCAGGGTTTAGGGTTTAGGGACTAAAGTTCAGGGTTCAGGATTTCGGAGTTGAGGCTTCAGGGACAACATCTAATTATATTCTTCCTAGCGATAACGGCGAGTACAGCCCTGAACATCGCAAGAGAGCCGCCTGCCTCCTACCCAGACCCCCGGGTAGATCTCCTAAACTGGGGCCCTATACTACTAAGGGTACTTTATAGGAACCCCCCCCATTAAGGGATCTACTTTTTGGATCCTCTCGGGGGTCTGGGTGAAACCTCACACCCAAACATGCCTCCGGATTGCGTTGGATGCCGATGATGTCTCCAGGCAGCAATTGATTGCTTTGGATCTCTTGCCATTGTCCATCCTCGGTTTCGGATCTAGGGCTCGAGGCTAAAAAGTAGATCCCTTAATCCCCATAGGGCCCCAAACTAGGGGATCTACTTTCTAGATCCTGCCGGGGGTCTGGGTAGCTGTAGGGTACAAGTTTAGGGGTTTTGGATTGAGAGCAGTAAACCGTAACCCTAAAAGCATCAGGCCCAAATGAATCAAGACCTACTACCTAAGATCCCCCAAACAGAGAAACCTCAACCAGTCCTTTTTTTCGATACGATACATTAACAAGGTTCCCCTGCACCCTGCAGCTCCTGAAAAAAGGTTACCCTAAACCAGAAGCTTGTGAAGGACGTTGAACCCCCTTGCTTCGCGACCCACCACCAAATGAAACTTCACGCAGGCAAAGAACTGGGCGAACAATGGATCCTAACAACTTTGTAGCAAGAATTAGTCGCCCCTTCTTTTTGCGGACGACGAGCCAAGATCGTGTGCTAATGATGTCGGGATCGTCTTAGGATTTTAGGGTCCCTTACCCGAAACACCGAAGACCCAACAACAACAAAAAACACACAGAATAGGCCTTTGCGGCATATAGTAGGCTATGTATACTGGGGACTGTAAGCAGATGCGACCCTACATGCGTCAACACTAGATTCCAAAACCCTGACAGCCCTGAAGGCTACAGCTCAAAATTCAAGAAACGAAATTGCGAAGCCACACACACCCAGACCCCCGGGAGGATCTAGAAAAGTAGATCCCCTAATCTGGGGCCCTATACTGCTGAGGGTACTTTATAGGAACCCCCTATTACGGGATCTACTTTTTGGATCCTCCCGGGGGTCTGGGCAGCAAAGCCTTGATAGGCCCTTTACTAATTTACAGAGCCATCAAAGCCCAAACACTAAACCCTAAACCCCAAATCCTGGCCCCCCCGCCCCAAACCCATAAACCCCTGCACCCTAAAACCCTGGACCATGCGCCCCCAACCGCGAACCTTGAAACCCGGAACCGTCTTTCGAACCTCGAAAGCCCAAAGGGTCCTATGTACTGTTATGGGGAAAACTTTCCTAAGTCATAATATTAATTCCTAATATGGAAACCCTACATTCTACTATATCGGTACATAGGACATTGTGGGAAAGCACCTCCAACAGCAAGTAAACATAAGTTGTTTAAGGTACTCTCCCTTGACCTGGGTACATTGCAAGTAGTCAGTCTATGTTAGGTGCTTCGATGGGCCCTACCCAAGAGCTTCAACCCAAAACGGGGCCCAATACGATAAGTATCATGAGGAACCCCCAAAATAGTATAGGTAATTATTTAAGCCCCTGGTTTTAAGCCTTCTAATAGCCCTTATAGTAGCCCTTTAACGGACCCCTTTACAAGAACCCTAAATCATTTAGAGGCATAGCTTAGCGACTCTGAAGGCCAGCGTGGGCATGGGTGGAATCCGCATGGAACGAAGCCTCGAGATGAAGGGTTTTTAGGAGTTCTCGAAAATAGGGGATCCTAAAAAAAATAGTGCCCTAAATGGTAGGATCCTTATCAAGAACCCCCAAATAAGGTACGTAGGGTTTGGGGCTCTGGGCTTTCGGGCTTAGGGTTCACCTAGAAACAATCATGGAGGTTTACGGGTTTTCTTGGGTTTTTTCAGACTGTATAACCCTTGTTGGTGGAGTTCTACAGGAATCGGTTTTGGGAAAATTTTTGGATTCAGAAAACCATCTTGTTGCTGATGAATTATGTTGTTCACTTTGTGGGACGCGGAGGCATTCTTGATTTTCATGTTAAGCATCCCTTTAAAGCCCTTTGAAACCCCGGTATTTCACGTCTGCCATGAAGTGGTGGTCACTGCCGGGGCGAGTGCAGCGGCTGTCTTGGGGGGTGGCTCCGAGGCGTGTCCCAGGCCTTTATGTATTCCCAGACCCCCGGGAGGATCCAAAAAGTAGATCCCTTAATGGGGGGTTCCTTTAAAGTACCCTTAGCAGTATAGGGCCCCAAATTAGGGGATCTACTTTCTAGATCCTCCCGCGGGTCTGGGGTATTAGCATAGGTGCAATCCCTCTGGCAGGCCCCCCAGACACTCCAATATCCCTTAATTAATTAGGGAATATTCCCTAAATCATATTAGGGATCCTACTATAGTTAGGGCATGTTCCTTAATTGAGGGATATACCTTAAATCATGTTAGGGATCCTACTATCTTTTGAATCATGTTACTTAACTCCATTGTAGAACCCTTATAGATCCCTTTAAGGAACCCTTTAAGGAACCCCTGCGAATCTTCCTTACCTATTGGAGTCTCTGGGCCCTTCACTTTTCATGCCCGGGACTTTTGCGCCAAGAACTGGTCAGCTTCTTAGTGTGCAAAGGGCTCCTTTAAAGGGGTCTTTAGGGTTTAGGGGTTAGGGTTAGGGTTTGGGGTTTAGGGGCTTAGGGTCTGGGATGTAGGGTTGGGGGCTCGGGGTTTCTCTTTCGCGCTGCTGATTTGAGGGTTTAGGATCAGGGCGTAAACATCTGGCGACTATGCGGGGCCTTCATCAATCGTCAGAACAGGGAAATAGTGTTGCACTCTAACAATATTTATAAGCTTCAACTCAGGGGTACCAATGCTAATTGTGTCCTCCTATATTATCAGGCCTTTCGTGAAAATCCTAAACCCTAAACCTCAGGTGTGCCGGCAGTTGGCTCGGAGAGGTCGTGGCGCCGTCGGTGCACCATTTGCGCCTGCCATGGGTGCAACCCCGTGTTGGGGGTTTGCAGGAACAGGGTTTAAGGTTTAGCGTGCAAGGTAATGTAGGGACCTTGATAAGTAGAAACGGGTTTCCGGGTATATTGCAGTATACTTGCATTGGGAACTTCATGGAGGAATTGAAGCACTTTAAGCTTCCATATTATGTCTACTTACATTGGGAAGTTGACGGAGAAATGTTACCAAGTACTGAGGCTTCCATATTATGTGGTCTGGGGTTTGGAGTTCCGGGGGCTCTGGCCTGGGTTGCTATACGCCCAGGAACGTGTCAACAGGAGTTCAATATGGGGGCCTTTAAACTCAGGATGAGGCTTTGGGGCCCGTTCTACTACTAGGATACGCCTCTCTTTTTGGTATTGGGTAACTTTATAAGGAACCTAGGACTACAAAAAGGGAATAAGGGTACTACTGGGCATCCTAGACTATAATTGTAGCAAGGAGCCACCAAAATGGTATTGGTAGTTAGTTAAGCCCCTATATATTAGAGATTAAGGCCAAAGTTTAGGGTTTAGGGTGGGATAACGATATTCACTGCCCAGGGCCTAGCTAAGCTAAATTATGATCGCATAAGCAATAGTGTCATCTTCGCGATCCCCCTCATAGTCATAGGTCGTAACCATGCCCACAACAAACTCTATGAAAAGACTATCCAGTGAGAATCTGAGGAATAATAACCCTTCACCCGAAGCCGATAGTAACTCTTGCAGAAACCCTCGAGCGACCCTTGTAGAAGCCATGAGAGGAACTCTTACAGAAACCTGAAAATAGCCCTTGAAGAAACCTTTAAAGTGACCCCGTTTAAGCAATGGCAGTAGAGGAACCCTTGAAGAAACCCTTCAAGCAGCCCAGGAAGAAACCCTTAAGGTGACTCTTGAAGAACGCTTTACAGCTTCCCAGATCTGATGGAAAGCGCATCGACTTCATAGATTTCAACTAGCAGGAACAGGAAACCTCTATCGCAACTCATCTTTTGTCGTATCATGACGATGCCCAAGCATCATGTTCGGACACATCCGAACCGTTAGAACCCGTCAGTCACAAGAGAAACAATCCCGTTGTAAACCCGCCCTAAACCCTAAACCCCAAAACCCTAAAGCCCAAAACCCGAAACCCCAAAACCCTAAACCCCCAAACCCTAAAGCCCAAGACCCTAAACCCTAAACCCCGAAGTCCTAAACCCTATAACCCCAAACCCCATAACCCCAAACCCCATAACCCCAAACCCCATAACCCCAAACCCCAAAACCCTAAACCCCAAAACCCTAAAGCTCAAGCTGGGCATTCCAAAGCCCTGTCCTCAAGCACGACAAGAAGAAACCTCAGTTGCGTGCTGGACCACGGAGCAAAACGCTGCGGCATGTCTCTGAGCACAAAAATGATTAGGGTTTAGGGTTTAGGGGTTTAGGGTTTAGGATAAAGGGTAAAGCTTGAACAGAAGAATGAAGATTTAAGAATGCTCAGAACAATGACAATGCAATCGCAACAGGGCCATCGTAACGATGCCAAGGCAATCGTGTCACAGACTTGAGAATATTTGCACACCGTTCTCCTCACACCAACGAAACTATTCCAAAATGTACCCACAAGTTGAATTAGAAACATGAAACAGGATGGGATACAAGTGGATGGGTGGGCCCAAGGGGTAGTATACTATGTTCACACTAGGATCTAAGTACCGAAGTACCTAGCACATCTTGGACACACAAAGCAACTTCTGTTTAGCTTCAGTGGCGCTCTGCGCGGAAAAACAAAACTGTGTCGAACTGACGCTGCGTAGTGGTGTACGACCAACGTTATGCAAAAGCCTGCCAAGCCGCACAGGAATGCAGACTGAGGACCTCACTCAATGCTTGAGATCTAGCGAATCTAACATAGAAACCTCGAAACTCGAGATCAGGCAAGCAACAGCGTGAGCAAGGAGTAGTACCAGTACTCATCCATGAGCCATAGCAGCACGCAGAACAGCTGGAAGACGAAAAAGGGGGCCACTGCATGCTCCTGTTTCAGTGTGAATAAGACGTTGAAAAGAGACGGATTGATGGCACTGCACATTCGACATCAGGACATAATCTCTCCTTTTCAACCTCAGCAGCATCTAACTTTCTTGCCTTGTACTACTCATAGTGAGTTCACATGAATAAAGCAACTCCTGGAAAAGCTCCCAAAAATCTGGCAGAGGGATGTCGTAGATGTTCTCGCCGTACTTTCTTTTGCGCTCATCCACCTGCCGAATGGATATGGCAAATGCAACAGCGATCTCACTACGGACATCAAAACCCCGCAAATCCCCTGTATAACCTGGAAATGCGATGACATCCTTTCCTCCAAGAGCAATGTACCGAAATCGCTGCTCTTATCGAGACCCAAGACTACCCACAATGAATGAAAAAGACCTTGTGCTATATAGGCATGAAAGGACCCTATAGAGAATTGCATTGCTAAGCATCCATGCCCTTGTAGTATCGCATAAACCCTAAACCCTAACCTGTAAACCCCTAATCCTAATGCCCTGAACATTAACCCTACACCCTAAACCCCAAACCCTACACCCTAAACCCGAAACCCTACACCCTAAACCCTAAACCTCCCAACCTTAAACCGTTGAGGTCTCTTAGTCTTAGCTATGGCTGCTGAAGATCCCCAAACTCGAAACACCTGTGACTCCTGCTCAGGACCCAAAAGTCAAGGATGCGGCAATCAGGGATCGGGGGGTTCGGGTCCAAGTTTAGGTGGGTTTGGAGCCCTAAAGCCTAAACCCTTTAGGATGACGGAGTTAAGGTGTAGGGATTCGGGAGTTTAGGATTCAGGGGTTTAGGATTTAGGATTTAGTGTTTAGGATTTAGGGTTTAGGGTTTAGGGTTTAGGATTTAGTGTGAGGCTCCAGGGTCTGTAAGGGGAAGGGTTTGAGTCTTTCCGGAATCCCTCCCGGACCCCCATCGTTGTGGTTGGGGTCCCTTCCTGCACTCCACCCAGGAAACTCCTCGATTTTGTCATAGTAAGCCCTAGCCCCGAAAATATGGGACCCTAATATAGTACCCTAAATAGTAGGATCCTTATTAATCAGGACCCCAGAATAAGGTACCCCTAATTTCGGAATCCCCCTATACTCTCTGGGACTACCCTGATCCCCAAACCCTGACCCCGAAAGCGAGTTGACCCTCAACCCTGCACCCTAAACCCTAAAACTCTAAAACCCTAAACCCTAAACCCTAAAACTCTAAAGCCCTAAACCCTAAACCCCTAAAACTCTAAAACTCTAAAACCCTAAACCCTAAACCCTAAACCCTAAAACTCTAAAACTCTAAACCCTAAACCCTAAAACTCTAAAACCCTAAACCCTAAAACCCTGCACCTCGGTCCCCAAAGGACCCGACTTAAAGGTTCATGGGACTGAGTAAGGGTTCCTTAAAGGGCTCCTGAAAGGGATCTATAGGGTTCCTTAACGGGATCTATAGGGTTCCTTAAAGGGATCTATAGGGTTTAGGATTTAGGGACTACTAGTAACGATGGTTATGAATACGGTAACTATACTTATAATTGGATATAATCCCAGTTAGGGTACTTATAACTGTACTTACTAAGACCCATGAACCCCCAAGTACCTATAGTCTCCATTGTAGGTCCTTTTTTGGTTAACCAGTCCTATGGTTAGGATCCTATAATATAGTTTTTGGCTAACCAAACAAAGGAACTACAATGGAGACTATAGGTACTGTTGCATCACATTAACCCTAAACCCTAAACCCTAAAACCCTCAACCCTAAACCCCTAAGTCTGCTGGAAGGAGTGATATCAAGTCCCAAGTGGTCCGGCAATGAAAGGCCCCCGGTGGACCCGTGAGGTCCCAGGCCTTTGTGGTGGCTACAACGGAATCTAGACCCAAGAGTAACCTAGGAATAAAAAGGGTGCCCTTTTTGGGATAAAGGGTGTTATAAGGGAACCTAAACCCTTAAAAGGGGAATAAGGGCCTACTCTGGGTCCTAGGAATACTATGAAGTATTCAGTCGGTTTAGGGTCTCAGGGTTTAGGGTCTAGGGTTTAGGGTTTATGGGGGGGTATTCCGATCGCTACATAGAGCCGTGAAGCCTGAAACCAGAACACTGATCCCAGGCAAAGCTGAGGCGGCCAACCTCCTTCGCAGTAAGTCCGGTGGAGCCAAGGTAGAACTCCAAGGGCGATGTGATCTCGAAATGGAGCCTAAACCCGACACCCCAAATCACCTTTTCTTGCTGTCTTCTTTGACATTCCGGGTATTTACAGGATAGGCGGTCTGGGACTAGATCCTTTTGGGTTCCCCCATGCCGCTGGCTTTAGGGCTCAGCGACCTGCTCAGGTGAACACCCTAGCACACGGTCTACGATTTTGGAGCTGAAGGTCTTACCTGGACCCTAAAGAACCTACCTTTTCAGGGCTCTGTATTAATGATTTCCTTATATGGCAGTTTCCGAAAATGGTCCTTGTTATACGGACCGTACTATATTAGGGTCCCCCTATAGGAATATTCAGAAACCCTACGGAAAGATGACCCTACAGTACAAGCAAACCCTCAAAGATCAGCACTTGCGGCACCGGTCGCATGACTTGCAATGACATTCTACGAACAGCAGGGGTTGTAATTGCACAATTAGAGGCAAGGTTATCATGCAAGATCCCTTCTACTTAGAGTTTACATCGAGGAAGCTCTCATATGATATGGTGCGGAGCTCTCGGCGGCGGCGTGGCTACGGCGACACGCGCACACACACACACACACACACAGCCCCCAACACTAAAACCAGGACCCCATAGGACAAGGCGCCGCTCGAACTTCCCGGTGGTGCTGTTGTAAACGAACTTTTTCTTCAGGTAGCTGATGGACTTCTGGCCATCCTCCTGAAAAGATACTTACGGGCTCTTAGGTCATCGTACAGGAATAGGGCCATAGCAATTAGAAGTAGGCTCCCTGACCAAAGTGTCCCCACATACTGACATGACATAGCTCATCCTATAGTGTCTTATAGGATCGTGCCCGTGCTGCCTGGATCAGCGGTACCAGGGCGACTCGCGTATCGTTGGCATGACCCTCGCGCGGCAGGGGCACAACCTCCGGCACTTCCGGGTGATGGGGTGAGGACCGACAATCCAATCTTTAGCACAAGCCAGAAAACTGGAACATTAGAAAGCCTTATGCCCTTGAAGGCAAAGTACAAGTAAGTCATCCTGGCACGAATCATGGCACACCTTCGCATGTTTTTATGGACGTTTGAAGGTTCTCTACATCGCAAAAGCTGCCACACAAAGACCAACAGTCTACATGATGAAATGCCACAGATTCTGCTGCTAACACTTTGAATCTAGGCTGCCGGGGCGGCTACAAGTCCGGAAACTTGCCAAACAAATTGGATTTAGAGGGTGTGCTTGCAGAATTAATATAGTGTTGTTCTGTATGATACTGCAGGGCTAGAAATCGAATTTACTACTACGGGTTCCGATCTCTATCAGCTGATGTCGCGTGCAGTGCCAACGCCCACCATAATCTACGACAAGCAAGGTTGTATTGAAACGATTTGGTAACTGGTGGGGTGCTGCGAGGTCGTGTGACTGTGTTTCAATTCATGTGTACATACTGTACGTTGTTGCAGATATAGATACTATGGCGCTGTTGCTACAGTGATGCTACAGAGAAAGAGAAAGGGAGGAAGAGCTTGAACGAACACTCCCGAGCTGCCCTCATTTGGACACTTTTTTTGGCTTCAACACTCATGTATATACAATTTCTGAGGCATGATCAAGAAGATGTGTTTCCCCAAATTTTCATGTGAAGACGTTGATGCTTACTTACTAAACCTAAACCCCTAAACCCCTTAGCCATCAACATCAAGGGTTCTCCAGGCGATTAGACTGGGGTTTTCGGGGCTAACGGTTTAGTGCTCACTGTATAAGGTAAAAGCCAGAAAGTTGGAATATGATTATCCTAACCCTTCTATGGTAAATTATAGGGTATCCTACCATGAAACCATGTTCCAACTTTCTGGCGTTCCCTGTAGGATGGTTTAGGCTGGGGAAGGCCAGTCGCTAGTTGCAACATGCGGGCCTTCATGCTTAGAACAAAGCCGGGAGGTCTTTTAAAAACAATACTCAACAAGGAACTCTAAGGGGAAAATCTTGGCAACTATGAAGGCTTCTCTAGACCCAACAGTAACCTAGGAATAAAAGGGTGACCTTGTTGGTTTAAAGGGGCTTGTAAGGGAACCTGAACCCTAAAAAAGCAACAAGGGCTTACTCAGGGTGCTAGTTTCATATTATGCCGGTGCCTTCACGTGCGTGGCCTTGTCGATGGAAGGCTGGCGATTGAAACCTGACTGAACTCCGAGTGCCTATGCCCAGCGCCCCGGTACCGAGGGCCCCCTTCTGGGGGATCCTTCTATAGTGATTTTTAGAAAGTTGGAACATCGATTTAGGATGATTCATGCTGGGATTCCCCTATACTTTAAGGGCATGAGGCTGATGATGTTCCAACTTTCCGGCCTCTACTCTGACTCTAAGGGTCCCATCTCAGGATTTTTAAAAAAAAACTCACCATTATAGAATCCCTAAAACGGGGACCCCAAGTTGGGATTTTCCGAATTTTAGGGGTACCTGACTTCAGGGTCCGTATAATAAGGATCCTACTATTTAGGGTAGCATATTAGGGTCCCCTCTTTTCGGAAACTCCCATATAAGGGGCCTTTCTAGTTAGTTCCGTTAAAGGGGTCCTTAAGGGTTACTAAATATGGGATCTACAAAGGTACTATCACCCATTTAGAGAACTACCTGTGAGGAATTCGGCCCTCCGTGCCAGCCGCGCCACGGACCCTACAGCGCACCTCCACTGACCACTGGGTGGCCAAGAACAGCCTGTGTTCTTCTTTCAGGGTACCACAAGGGTTTCATAAGGATGTCATAAGGCTTTAGGGTTTAAGGGTTCATGTGCCCAGATAGAATATACTTTGGCCTCAAAGTGGTCCCTATATGAGTACTTTGGGGCCAAAGTCCACACTATTTGGGTACATGGACCCTTAGGGTTTTGGCTGGGGCTTAGGATTCAGGAGTGTGCGGTTTGGGGATTTAGGGCTGGAGGATTTCAGGATCCAAGGCTTTAGGTGTTTAGGGTAGGGCTGCAGCGTTTACGGTTTGGAAGACTGACGCATTTCGAAAGCATGGGGGCCTGACGATGAGATTCAGATCTGGGTGTTAATTCCCTACTTGTCGGGTATTATGGGGAACTAAAGGTTAACCTTTTTGCTTACATAGGGACGATATGGGGGCCTATACTACCCAAGAAAGGTTAGAGGTTGCCTACTCTACTACTACGGTTTGAAGAAGAACTTGGATCTGTTGAACTGAAGGTTGCCCAGTAACGGCACAAAAACGGCAAGTCCAAACAGACCAGAACAATTCCTACGTTGCAAAGTACGGCGATAATTCTTGTTCTCGTGCTCTTGACAATGTGTCGTCTTATTGGCATTACAGCTATTGTTGCCGATACTACCATCGTAATTGTATCTGCTACTGCTGCTGCAAGTGCTGCTGCTGCAAGTGCTGCTGCTGCAAGTGCTGCTGCTGCAAGTTCTGCTGCTGCTGCTGCTGCTGCTGCTTCTCCTACTCCTGCTCCTGCTCCTGCTCCTGCTCCTGCTCCTGCTCCTGCTACTGCCACTGCTACTGCGTCTGCTGCTATTTCTGTTGCTATTGCTACTGCCATTGCCAGTGCTGCAGCTACTGTTACTACTACTGCTCTACTGCTACTGCATTGCTAGTGTTTTGGTTTATACATTTTATATTGGTAACTGTTACTCTTATGGGCAAGCTTATAGATACTGTTATCAGTATTGTTGTGCTTGCTGCTGTGATCGTGGATTTTTAACCTGGTCCTACTTTTATATTGTTGCTATAAGCATTTTGTCATAATGTTGCCCGTAGTATGTTTTGCTACGAATATTGTAATATCATGAACACTTTTTGATATTGCAAACAGAAATTCTCCAGTTGTGAGCAGAAAGTTCCCAAATGAGTAGATTTAAAGACATGTTGAATCTATACTGAACTTAGAGCCCTAGCACAAATTACAATTTTGGCTGTTTCTTAGGGATTATAATAGCCAAAATTACAACTGGGATGGGCTTTGGCAGCCCTGAAAATTATTTATGGATCCGGGCTGTTTTTGTGCATCCATGTGAATGCAACACCAAGCAGCAATCACTCACTCTTTTTCTCCCGCGATCATGTGGAATGTGAACAGTGGTAACAAGAAAAATGCGACACTGACACTGGCAGCTCAGACGATGGTGGCCTGCAGGAGCAGGCAGAAACCAAAATCTGGCGTGACACTCTGACAATGGAAGCATTTGACACTCATTCTGTGTGGCCAGTACAATAACACACCCAATGCGCACCCCTCCATGCCTGCTCAAAGTTGACACTGATTTCCAGCTGGTAGGCCTGACATAATAGAAACACGTGACACTCATTCTGTGTGGCCAGTACAATAACGCACCCAAGACGCACCCCTCCATGCCTGCTCCAAGTTGACACTGATCTCCAAGACGAAGGCCTGCCATAGTGGATGCATTTGACACTCATTCTGTGTGGCCAGTACAATAACGCACCCAATACGCACCCCTGCCTGCCTTGTCACAGTTGACACTGATCTCCAGCTGGTAGGTGTGTCAACTTTGAGCACGCATGGAGGGGGCCTATTGGGTCCCAACACACACCCTCCATGCCTGCTCAAAGTTGACACTGATGTCCAGCTGGTAAGCCTGACATTAAGGAGCAATTGACCGGCCAGTACAATAACGCACCCAATACGCAAACCTGCCTGCCTTCTCCAAGTTGACACTGATGTCCAGGAGGAGGACCTGACTTTAATGGATTGACACTCATCGACATCCACTGCACCGTAACTGCTTGTCGACATGGTGACACTTGGCAGAGGAATCATCAACCAAAACAGAGTAGCACCAGCCAGGCGGCGAGCGGCTCATTCAGACCTTGACTCTTCGAGCAGCTTGACGGTCTGTCAAACTGCTCGAGGAGTCAAGGTCTGAGAGAGCCAGCTGACACTTCATTCCATGACAAAGCAGACGGTAAGCCTGACATAACGGAATCACTTGACACTCGTTCTGTGTGGCCAGTACACTAACGCACCGAACACGCACCCCTCCATCCGTGCCTTCTCTAAGTTGACACTGATGCCCAGGAGGAAGACCTGACTTTAGTGAACTGTCGTCGACATGGTGACACTTGGCAAACTTAAAGGTATCATCAACCAAAACAGAGTCATAGCACCAGCCAAGCGGCGAGCGGCTCATTCAGACCTTGACAGCTCGAGCAGCTTAACGGTCTGTCAAACTGCTCGAGCTGTCAAGGTCTGAGCGAGCCAGCTGACACTTCAGCCATGACAAAGCGAATGGTAAGCCTGACATAATGGAAACATGTGACACTCATTCTGTGTGGCCAGTACAATAACGCACCCAATTCGCACCCCTCCATGCCTGCTCCAAGTTGACACTGATTTCCACCTGATAGGCCTGACATAATGGAAGCATGTGACACTCGTCATTCTGTGTGGCCAGTACAATAACGCACCCAATTCGCACCCCTCCATGCCTGCTCCAAGTTGACACTGATTTCCAGCTGGTAGGCCTGACATAATGGAAGCATGTGACACTCATTCTGTGTGGCCAGTACAATAACGCACCCAATTCGCACCCCTCCATGCCTGCTCCAAGTTGACACTGATTTCCAGCTGGTAGGCCTGACATAATGGAAGCATGTGACACTCATTCTGTGTGGCCAGTACAATAACGCACCCAATTCGCACCCCTCCATGCCTGCTCCAAGTTGACACTGATTTCCAGCTGGTAGGCCTGACAGAATGGAAGCATGTGACACTCATTCTGTGTGGCCAGTACAATAACGCACCCAAGACGCACCCCTCCATGCCTGCTTCAAGTTGACACTGATTTCCACCTGATAGGCCTGACATAATAGAAGCATGTGACACTCATTCTGTGTGGCCAGTACAATAACGCACCCAATTCGCACCCCTCCATGCCTGCTCCAAGTTGACACCGATTTCCAGCTGGTAGGCCTGACATAGTGGACGCATGTGACACTCATTCTGTGTGGCCAGTACAATAACGCACCCAATTCGCACCCCTCCATGCCTGCTCCAAGTTGACACTGATTTCCAGCTGGTAGGCCTGACAGAATGGAAGCATGTGACACTCATTCTGTGTGGCCAGTACAATAACGCACCCAATTCGCACCCCTCCATGCCTGCTCCAAGTTGACACTGATTTCCAGCTGGTAGGCCTGACATAATGGAAGCATGTGACACTCATTCTGTGTGGCCAGTACAATAACGCACCCAATTCGCACCCCTCCATGCCTGCTCCAAGTTGACACTGATTTCCGGCTGGTAGGCCTGACAGAATGGAAGCATGTGACACTCATTCTGTGTGGCCAGTACAATAACGCACCCAAGACGCACCCCTCCATGCCTGCTCAAAGTTGACACTGATTTCCAGCTGGTGGGCCTGACATAATGGAAGCATGTGACACTCATTCTGTGTGGCCAGTACAATAACGCACCCAATTTGCACCCCTCCATGCCTGCTCCAAGTTGACACTGATTTCCAGCTGGTAGGCCTGACATAATGGAAGCATGTGACACTCATTCTGTGTGGCCAGTACAATAACGCACCCAATTCGCACCCCTCCATGCCTGCTCCAAGTTGACACTGATTTCCAGCTGGTAGGCCTGACATAATGGAAGCATGTGACACTCATTCTGTGTGGCCAGTACAATAACGCACCCAATTCGCACCCCTCCATGCCTGCTCCAAGTTGACACTGATTTCCAGCTGGTAGGCCTGACATAATGGAAGCATGTGACACTCATTCTGTGTGGCCAGTACAATAACGCACCCAATTCGCACCCCTCCATGCCTGCTCCAAGTTGACACTGATTTCCAGCTGGTACTTGGAATCCTGGTTGTTTTATAAGTGGTTAACATAGTTATGTGGAGTTGTACCCTAGTTATTAAACTGTTATAAGTGAGTGTTAACCGTCTATTAAGTGATTACATGTTCCTATAATACTTATATCTTTTATGTTATGTTACTAAAGTTAATATTTTGTTAGCTAAGTAACATAATTAACTTAACCTTTTATAAAAGTTAGGGTGAGTTACATGGAGTTATGGATGTTGAAATATAGGCTTTAAGAATACGAAATTCATACATGGAGATGTAATATTTCAATGACATGTATTCTGATTTGTGGTGCATAATTCGTCGAGTGCACTGAAGGTATAAGATAAGAAATCATGGGTTTTAGAATGGAATCGAAGTTTTTGCTGAATGTTATCATTGATTTTGAAGATTATAGTATGGACTGCCAGAGATATATGTTGTTTGCTTTTAGCAAATAATTTATCAGAGTTGTTGTTCGATTTTTTGTATTTGGCATTGCATGTGTGTGATCATGGGAGCCAGACGGCCATAGCAGTGTGCTCATGTCTTTGTATTGCATGGTATGTTTGCTGCAGCCACCCGGCCATAGCGAGTGCCAGCTACAGCTTTCCACGTCCACCATAGCTTCCAAGCATGGTGGAAATTCGTGCGGCCATCCAGATAAAGTACGAGTCGGAGAGGCCAATCCTCATCCCCAAGGATCTGGTGAAGCTGTCCAAGGACAAGCAGTGGCTCCAACTTCGGCCCACTTCCCAACCCATAATTGAGTTGCTCACAGGCCAGAGACCCGACAAGAATGCCAGTCTGTCGGGTTCTACGGCCATGGCCAATCTCATCAAGAAGAGGAACCAGAGCTTCGACCAACCAGCAACACCAGCAGAGCAACTTTTCGATGCTCCAGAGCCAGGCTCAGGAAAGAAGTCGACCAGAAAGAGGTCTCTTCCAGACAACCAAGAAGAAGAAGTTGCCATGGACATCAATGGTTCCAAAGTCACCTGCTTGATGAGTGGCAAGAGGCCAAGGAGGTGCGATCTCACCATCCAACTCGAACAGCACCAGATCGAGACCATCATCAAGACCATTCGCAATGATGAGGATACGGCCCAAGTCCTCGGCCAGGCCAAAAGAAGCTACAAGAAGAAAGCCAGGTAGTAGCCACGACCAGTCCAGGAGTGACTCTTCCAGACTCTGCCAGGCCTTCGCAGGAAAAGGCTTGCTGCAGAACAGTTTTGCAAGTGTCAAGTGTTGAAGGGATGCATACAGTTTTGTTTGCTTTATCGTCTGCCTGCAGCCAGTATAGGCCATCCATGCATATCCATGGTCGCAGAACCATGCCACTGTTGAACCCGACAGATATATATGCAGGTGGTTAGAATCCAGCAGTTCCAGACGAGCAGAAAGAAGTTGCCCGGCACAGCCACACTTGAATTCCAGATAGGATATACCAGACAAGGCCACAGCCGCACAGAAGCCAGAAGCCATGGCTGTCCCTCCAGCTGTGGTCCAAGAGGTGGAGGCCATTGTGAATGGCCGCGAGCCAGTGAACACCAGAGTCACCAAGGTCTTGCAGGTGCTGGAGCACCATGGCCTCTGCCAGCAGCAGACCTTGGTTCCAAGCCAAGTTCTTTGCCACCCCTCCAACCGGGGAGGGCAGATGGTGTCCCACTTTGACGTTTGGGCCAAGGGACACCAACTCTTGGCAGTTGGCCTGCAAGTGCATCTGCTCCAAGGGTCCATTTGTCTCCAGATGTCCACGGACCCCCAAAAGCGCCAGCAGCAGGTTTGGAGGAACCAGCAGCTGGTCCAGGAGAGCAAGGGCTCCCTGGCCCCAGTCAGTGGAGCAGAGGGCCACTCAGATGACACATAGAATTGGTTTCCTTTTCTCTATATATCCAATCCATTTACAATTTGCGGATAAATGTATATTGTAGACATACATTGGCCACTGAGGATACCTATCCCTTGCCAGCAGCCACACCACGGCATTCTTGAGATGCCTGGAGCATGGGACCACGGATCCCAGTGGCAAAGCCATCTCCGTGCCCAAGACAGACCCAGTCTGGTCCGCCATCCAGACCGGGTGGCGGTGGCATGTGGTGGCCTCCAGTGTGGAAGAGGCCATGCCAAGCCTTCCACAGTTCTTCCAAGTCGGAGCCAACTCTGGCAATGCCATTGGCAGAGCCACCAGCGAGTTGGAAGCAGCCTGCCAAATAGCCATTCAAGTGCAAATGGGAGCCAGTCTGGAGTCGGCAATCCAGTCCGTTGCCAGCGGCGAAGTTGCCTGCAGGCAGAGCCTCCCAGCCATAGGGCATTATGTCTCGAGATACTCTGGAGGCACAAGCTTTCCATTGCTGAAATTCCTTTCCCACTTCTCCTCCACCTACGGCACCACGTGCATGATGGGCCAGGATTTCATGGAGGCGTTGTCGCACACCACCTTCCCAGACCCTGGCAACCTTTACCCATTGCTCCGCACAGCTCTATGGGCAACCCAGTGCACATCCACCAAACAGCAAGACGGCTTCGCACAACTCCTCACCAGAGCCGACGTCCAGAGACTGTCGTCGCCACAGAACATGGAGTCCGTCAGGACGGCGGAGTCCATGCTTTCGGATTCCTGGAAACTGGTCCAGAGCCAGCTTCCAGAAGGCACCAGCACCAATGCCGGCAGCAACCATCTCTACAAGTGTTTCGGCAAGTTTTGCGTCAGAGCCATCTTGTTTCTGACCAAAAAGGAAAAGCTTGGCCCTGATGCCCAGCAGAAGCTGGAGTCCCTGGCCCAGATTCTCGACCTTTTCACCCAGGACGTTTCCAAGGTCAAGCAGGCCACCCCAGCTGCAGAGGCAAAGACCATCAAGGATGCAGTCTCTGCCCAGCCATGGGAAGCCACCTTGCTCCAGAACACCCACATCAAGGTGGGCGACCAGTGCCCATGATTGCACATAGGAGTTTTGCTGTTTTAATGTCTGTTCCCTCATAAGATTCTGCTGTAGATACATTCCATACACAAACCAAGGTACACCTTGCCAAAGGAGCACGGAGCCAAGGTCTACCAGCTCCTGCAAATCACCAACGAGCGTGGGACCATGGAGCACAGGCCAGTGCTCCAGGCACCGGAGACAGTCCATGTGCCGCTGGCGGGGCTGGGGAAGTGGCGGGTCTCCCATGCCAGCCATCGGCCCAGCCGACATCATAACCAGGGGACTCCCATCCAGCCCAGGAGGACTTCCAAAAGGCAGCTGTGGTCACGGCACTCCACCAATGCTACCAGGAGCAGTCGGTCGAGGACTTGGAACTCCTTTGCATGGCTTCCAGTCCCCAGGCACTGTATGCCAAGAAAGCCATTGCCAGCAAAAAGCTCAAGCTGGTTCCATTGGGTTCCATCAGCAAAGTGAAGACAGGCCAGAAGCCGCCCAAGCTGGCCATTCAGGCCTTCGGCCATGACTGGGCCATTGGAAGCTGGAAGCAGGACCTCCAGTTCCAGGCAGAGGGCACCATCGTGCCATTTTTTTTTTTTTTTTCAGCAGAGGGCGAGGATGAGGGCAACATGGTCTTGACTACGATCAAGCAGGGGCCATGCACCGTGCCCATCCTCCATAACCCTGCGAAGATCCAAGCCAATGAGCAAATCTTGCAGAAGGTCGAGGAGGAAGCAGCCACGTGGCTTCAGCCAAGAAAAAGCCCAGGAAGGGCTGACCCAGCCTCTATGGGCCATGCACATGGGATCCATCCTTGCACCATGCAGAGCTGCAGGAGTTTTGAGGGTTCCAAGTTTTGCAGAGCTGCAGGGACCAGGCTGTTGCGGCAAAAAGAAGCACCTTCTTGGATCCAGGTGACTTGAGCAAGCCTCCTGTGGCTGTCCCAGCACCGATTCTGCTTTCTAGCCTGCCACCATGGCTATACCATGTCTGTAATTGTCTGCTTGATCCAGCCACTTCTTCCCAAGAGCTTCCTCCGCCTGCACCATGCCCAAAGCCATGGTCTTCAAGAAGCCTGCTGCCCCCATGAAAGCCATGAAGGTGGTCCACAAGGCAGCTGCCCAGAGCAGGAAGGCGAAGGCCAAGAAGAAGCCAGCACCTGTGTGCAAGGCGAAAGCCCAGAAGAAGCCAGCAGCCAACTCCAAGACGACCGAGAAGCCAGATCTTCCGCCTCTAGAACCCTGGGAGTACGGTGGTGGGTGGGAGGAGTGGGAGATGATGTCGGCGGACCCCAACTACGAGCCATGGGGGGGCCAATGTGCTCTGCCCAAGGATTTCCATAGAAGGTACCGCACCAGTTGATGCAGACTTCCATGCACTCTGCTTGTTTGCGAGGAAAAGTACATGTAGCAGGACTCTCCTGGAGCAAGTGAGCCTTCAGGGGCCATGTCATGCTTGCTTTGTTATACTTCATGCCAAGTTCGACGAGTGCATGCACATCCCAGCCTGCATGGCCATGCCAGGGATTTGTCGTGATTGCTAAAGCCAAACATGGCCATCACAGGCCCAGGCTCTTCAAGACGGACCGCATATGTGAGGTCAATGCAGGCCACATGAACTCGCTGCACAGCAGCCAGAGTTGCGGCCCAGAGCAGAAAATCCAGAGCTTTGTCCTGTTTCTATATACGAGGGACATGTAGCCACTGTGGCCATGCCAGGCAAGTTGCTGTGTTGTGCGAAAGCCAAGTGTACATAGGACCATGCCATGCCGTCACGTCTCAGCATTTTGGGTTTAGGGTCGGAAATAGAAGTGGAAATGCATAGTGCAGTTTGACCTTAAGAGACTCTAAACCCTGGACCCTAAACCCACAAGAATACATCCCAAAGCATAACCTCCCAAACCCGAGAGCTCGAAGCGCCATTTCTAAGCCAGGCCCTGAAGCAAAGCCAACACCATCCAAGTCCTCCAACCGCCAACTTTCTTCTAGAACCCCCAAGCTTCGTAGGGTGAAGCCAAGCCTTTGCAGGGAGCCAAGTGGCCATGCCAGACTGTTTGCACTTCCATTCTAGGGAGCCAAATGGCCATACCAGACTGTGTGCAGAGCCATGCAAGGCAGGTCCATGCTGCAGGAGCACAGCTTTTGCCAAAACACAGACCATTCGCAGCAACAGCAGCTGCCAAGCCACCAGGTATCTCCACGGCAGCATTGCTGAGGGTGCCATCAAGACCAAGAAGACCAAGAAGACCACGAAGGCTGCCGGAAACCCAAGCACAGCAGCTGTGCACCAGCGGCCAAAAAAAACGCCTCCAGTTTCGATTGCCTGAGCCGTTGTGGCCATGCCAGGCCATTGAGTTTGTTGTTTGAAAGCCAAGTGGCCAGGCATGCCATGGCACACATGTTCGTCTCTCTTTTTCGTTCCGCTGCAGCCTCTTTTGGCCATATAGCGAGCTGCCCACAGCTAGCCAAAGCCTCCACTCCAGTGCCGCCATGGTCAAAGGAGTCAAAAAGCCAGCGGCTGCCAAGGAGGCCACGACCAGGACCAAGCCCAGGGCCAAGAAGCCGGCAGCAAAGCACGACTCCACGGACTCCACGGCCGTCTCTTCCAAGCCCGTCCAGCCTCCACCACAGGGGACAGTGACGGCCCTCCCAAGCAGTGCCATGGTTCCACCAGAGGAGCCCATCGGGCCGCACGTAATGCTGCGGTGTGTGGTATGCCACTATCTTTCTTTGGAAGCTCTATCACAATGCCAACTGCACCCAGTGTGATTCCCCATGGATCACCAGCTTGGCGGGAGGAGCAGGCCTCGTCTACAGGTGGTGAGGGGCCACCCACCACCAGCAACCAGGCACCATGGGCCACTTTCTTCCATGCCACCAGGGCCTCTCTCCAGACGGCCCAGGTCGGCCATGGCTGCAAAGGTATGGAGGCCATTGGTTTTTTTGAAGGACCCAGCCTGCACCATGCAGGCCAGCAGCAGCATCTCCAAGCCGTGCCAAAAAAAGGGTGCTTGAACTCCAGAAGCCTTCCATGGCCATACCAGCAGCAGGTTGTCACATGCCAAGCCACAAAGGCCATCACATGTGTTATTTTTTTTTGTCGGTTATATATTTATATCTGCACAGATGTATGCTTTTTTCTATATGTTCAGAAGACCATTTGGGTGAACATCCATGGAAGGACACATACATGTTTTGTACAGATATAGAGACATATATAGAAATGATTTGTCTGGAGTAACTTGTTTGTATATTACATTCTGATTGTAATGAAGATATCTTTGTAAGCCATGTATCATATACTCAGCACCAACAGAAACAGGCAGAAGAAGAACAGCAGCATGAGCAGTCACAACCAGAGCAAGCAGCAGCTGCACACTGGAAGACCAAGAAGGACAGCTGGCCACGGCCACAGCAGCAGCAACAGGGGCACCAAGCTTGAGACCAGCATCCATTCCGATAGGGGTCTATAAGCTTCATGGTTTAGGGTTTGAAATAGAAGTGGAGATCCATAGTGCCGGTTCACTTCAGTAGACCCCAAACCCCAGACCCCATATAAACCCAGAACGATGTACCCATGAACCCCAAAGCCGAAACCTGCGAAACCCGAGAGCTCCAAGCGCCATTCCTATGCCAGGCCCTGAAGCAAAAGCCACCAAATCCAACTCCTGAAACAGCCAACTTTCTGCAAGAACACCCAAGCTTCGTAGCAGCAAGCCAAGCCATTGTAGGGAGCCATGTGGCCATGCCAGACTGTTTGCACCACCATTGTAGGGAGCCAATTGGCCATACCACACCGTCCCTTTTGTCAGCCCAGGTAGGTACGTGACCACAGTTGTTGCCAGAATCTTTGCTCTTCGGAGCAGCCCAGAGTGCTCGAACCTTTGTAGGAAGCCACAGACAGAAGTTTTGTATGTCACCATACTGCCAAAGTAAGAAATACAGTAGAATCAGAATCTGAATCTAATTCACAGATTCTGGCAGTTAGATTCAAATTTTGAATTTAAGATTTTCCAAGATTCAGAATCTGAATCTTACTACCAGATATCCGCATTTAGATTCAAATTCTGAATCTAGCCATTTTACATACATAACAGCCACCATATAAACATCATCAAATATTTCCACATAAACTCAGTCGTCCTCCAGAGTGCCAGCCATGGCCACGTCGCCGACGGAGGTGCCAACGAGCCCCAGCGAGCACCCCACCGAGGTGCCCACAGAGGAGCTGGCCAGAAGAAGGCCCACCAGGGCAACCAACGGTCCAGATCCCCCTGCGAGGCCCATCCCCGGAGGCTGCCACCGAAGCCAGCCCCACACCGCCAGGAGCCCCGCCATCACCCGTCACACCTTTCGACGAGCAGACCACAGCCCAACCTCCGCCCAAACTCAAACCCCCCATGGCCCAACCCGTCCCCCCAATGCCATGGCCCTTCCACGTCCCAATCCCCAACCCATGCCCAATCCCCAACCCATGCACTGGCTATGCTCCGCCCAGGCCACTTGTGCCAGCACTGGCACAGCCATCCTTTCAGGCCACCGCCACACTGCCCATGGCATCCACAGCACCCATAGCACCATGCACCTGGCCAACACCAGCTCCCATGTGCATGCCTCTTCTCCCCACCACCAATCCACTCCTACCCAGGATCCCCTTCCACCCCCCCGCCACTTCGCCCGCAACATGGCCAATCCCCGCTTGCCATGCTGCCACCGCACCCACAGCACCCAAACCACCAGTCCAGTGTCCCGCCAGCAGTGGCCTCCCAGTGTCCTTTGCCCCACAGCAGCTTCAACCAACCGCCCAATACATCCAAACCATCCAGCCCAAAGCCCCTGTCAGTGGCCCAGACATGGGCTCCAAGCTGCCGTCCAAAGCGCCACCCACACACCAGCAGAGCCCCTCCCACACACTCCACCGCACCACGGCCATGACACCGCCACCAGGCAGCACCACACCCAACACACCGGCACCAGACGGCACCACACCCGGCACACCGCCGCCAGACGGCAGCACACCCATCACACCGCCAGCAGGCAGCACCACCATCACACCCAAACCCAAGCTCAAATACCCACCCACCCGAAGGCCACAGACAGTGCATGAGGAGGTTCCAATGACACCACCCCCAGCCAAGTCCACCATTTCCACCCCTTTCAGCACCCCTCCAACCCCAATCCCACAACCCAAGACACCACCCACACCACCGCCGGCAACAACCCCACCAGTGGGAGGGATCAACCTGCTCCAACGAGCCCAAACCCCACCAAGATCACCGCCACAATCAGAGGCCAGGTCCAGCTCCAGTGCACCAAAAGCCAAACCTCTCATGCTGCGACCAAAGTGGGCCATCCCACAACCCAAGACACCACCAGCAGAGCCAGTTCCGTGGAGCCAAGGCATTTCAGGAACCAGCCACAGCAAGACCAAGAGCACGGGCTGGAAACAAGGTTGGCTGGCTAGCCATCTTGCTCCACAACCAGAGATGGACCAGGGCCCAAGAGCTGGCCAGTGTTTTCATCCAAGAGGCCAACGAGCAAGTCGCCACCGGGGCAACCCAACTGGAGGCTGCCAGTGGTTCGCCAACATGGTGCCAGAAGTGCCTTTGGCTTTCCAGAGCCATTGCCAAGGACGACCATGGACGAGCCCAGAGACAAATCCAGTGGCAGCTCGACCAGATATAGATTCCATAGTTTTCATTCTACAATAACAATAACAGCATGCAGCATAGGCTTGATCCGGAACCCTCCCAATCTTTTTTGTTGCCATTTAAGCCATTCAGTGGTAAAGCCTGCCAACCACTTGGCCCAAGGTACATGGGGGAGCCCAAGTTCGGGGCCTGGGTCCAGGACCAACTGGACCAGATGGAGAGATCTGGGGCCACCAGTCCAACGGCCATGCCAGATCGCTACAGAAGTCTCCAGTGACCACAAGGCCAGTGTGTCCATTCACAAAGATGACCCATGCAGTTTGCTCCTGCCAGGACCAAGGACGACCCTGGCTTCTTCCAGACAAACCACGTGAAACCACAGCTGCCACAGTGGTCGCTGCCAAAAAGAAAGCTTTCAGTGCTCTGCCATGATCTGCATGCAAGCCAATCGGCCATACCATGCTTTGCGAGCCATGTGGCCAGCACCCTATTTTTCGAAGCAGCCAACTGGCCATGAACACATATTTATACTATATATATATATATCTCTCTCTGAACTTCATTTCAAGTCGCATTCCTTTGTGTTTGTTTCCCATGCTTTCTTCATTGCAGCCTTTTAGGCCATTCAGCCCGACCAGGCCAGTGTGAGCAGCCAGTGCTTCTCAGGGCCATGCAGCGGTACGGGTGCCAAGACTTCGTCGAGGAGATTGCTCATCTCCAGAAGCTGGCCGAGATGCTGCCAGACTCACCAGTCACCGAGAGCATGGCCAACACCTTCATGGCTAAGATCCAGGGATTCCAGTCCTGGTCCTCGGAGAGCATCTGCCAAATGCTTGCCAAGGCCGGCGAAGCTTCCAAACTGCCAGAGGCCATGAAAGCAAAGATTCTGGACACCATCCAGAATTTGTCCATGAACACCGGCTCCCAGCTCAAGTTGGTGAACACTGGCCAGTCCGTCCAGCGGCTGTGTCCATACTTGACCAGGCCAGACTGGGTCGCTTTGTCCACCCTCACGAGCCAAACGGACCAGCTGGAGCTCTTAGCCGAAAGACTCCGAGCCATGGGACTGCATTCTTTAAAAGAATGCACCAAGGGCCAAGCGGTCGCCATTGTCTTGATGGTGCAAGCTTCGCAAGGCAAGCCAAGCCTTTCGGCAGCTGCCATCAACTCGGCAGTCCAGGACTTCGGAATCATCTTCCAGTCCCTGCCAAGCAGCAATTGCCCCGGCGCCAGCAGATATCCAGACCATCCATCAGAGATGGGCCAGCTTTGGCTCTCCAAGGCCTATGGTCCAGGCGACCAGCCAGATCTGCAGGACCCATGCCTGGCTCCATTTTTGAAGAAAGCCCCTTGGTTGCATAACTTGGATCTGTTCCGTGTTGCATTTGTTTCTTGCATGCATGTAGACATTTCTACGTCTTCGTCCACGAGGTGCCTCTTCGAAGCACCCATGCTTCATTGGCCGGCGGCACCAGGTGCAGGTCCAAGCGGCCTCCAGCGACACCTCAGGGCTCCACCTTAAGCTTCGACCAGGAGCTGGAAATGCTGAAGCTGCGGCATGGCATCCAAGCCCAAGCAGCCACACAAGGCACAGCCACTCTGCAGGGAAGCCAAGGGCCCACCGCCGCAGCAACAGCAGTGTTGCCTTGGCTGTCGCCGCGAAGCATGGTCCAGTCCCACAGCCAGAGTGCTGCCAGCACAACTGCCCCTGGCCAGGTCTTTGGCCAGAGCACAGCATCTGCCGCTGCTTTGCCACTTCCTCCGGCAAGCCCGCCTCCTGAAGCCACGACCAGAGTCGAAGCAGCTCCCACGGAGACGACTGCCAAGGAAGACAGTGCCAAGCAGGACACGTGTATATTTTTGTTTAGTTTCCTTCCATACTGCTTATTCGGGGGTGTTCTGCAGCATTTCACCCTGCAAGGACGCCAAGACATTGCAGGAGTACGAGCAGGAGCAGTTCCAGAAGCTGCTGGATGCCAAGGCCGACAAGAAGAAGAAGGCCAAGGAGGACGGCCAGGCCGACCAGAAGCCCAAGAAACAGCATATGAAGCGGCCAGCAGCAGCCATGTCTACCCGACAAAGCTCGGCGAACCAGGGCACCACCTGCAACGGCCATGAGGCTGGCAAAGGTGCCACCGCCGCCAAAGGCGGCAGCACAAAGATCCTCTACGGATGTATCCGCTGTCGTGGTAATGTTAAGGGATGCTCCAGTTGTTGGGACCCAAACTTTCGGGGCACCCGTCTCCACGGCCGCCAAGCTTGGAGGGAGTACATCGAGGCCCACAAAGCCAACAAGGCCATGAAGAAGGCTCCCAAGAAGTAGTGCCAGGCATGGTTCCAGGCAGTTTGTTTTCTTGCAGGGCAGCACCAAGGGGCCCAGGTGAAGGGTAGCAAGAAGCCACAACAGCCCAGGCAGGGTGCACCGTGCCGACACGAGCAAAAAGACCGCCTGCATGTCTTTGGACAAAGTGATTCTTTGAAGCCATGCC